>RJWM01028799.1:0-25213 GCA_004363535.1 Dasyprocta punctata | reverse complement strand
TCTTTTGTGAAAAAATAAAAATCAATCTTTAGAAATATATGTACATGAAAAAAACTACAGCATATGAGACTGAACATTCATAGTTCTACTATTTTGATTTGCTATGAAAGTATCTATATACTTATTCTCAGTCTCTGTGCTAATCTAATCAGTAAAAGACAAGGAGTTACAGAAACCATTAGGCAGGATACTCTAAAGCGTGAAAACAAAGGAGATCCTACATATCCAAAACAAACAACAAAACAAAACAAAAGCCCTGGCCAAAGCACCAGAAATGGGACAGACTGTTAGGATAAAACTTTCAGAAAATAACTGTTGTACTCCACCTAAGCACTACAGAAAAATCTGTGGTCCTCTACCCTTCCCACATGGCAGTGAGATCCCCCACCTCCTCTGCTGGGATGATTTCAAAGAAGATTCCATAGGCAGCTGTGGGTAGAAAGTTGACAGTGTGAGGAGAATTGACTTGTTTACTGTGTTGAGTCTTTTAACTTATGAGCTTGATTCCTATGTCTTTTTACTCATTTATCTCTAATTTTTTATCAGTGTTTTATAGTTTCTGCCATACTGATCCTGTACATATTTTGTTAGATTTACATTTTAGTATTTTATACTAGAGTTATCGTAAGTGGAATTTATTTTTCAATTGGAGATTTTGAGTTTATCGTTAGTAGGTAGAAATGTAATATTTTTACTTATGTCCTATAACATTGATGCACTCACTTATTAGTTCTAGGAGGGTTTTTTATCCTCGCACAATCATGCCATCTGCAAAGACACTTTTCTTTCTCACTTTGTGATCAGTGTGCCCTTTATTTCCTTTTCTCACCTTATTGCCCTGACTCTAACTTCCAACACTCTGTGACATAAGATTAAGGAACATTGACAACCTTGCCTTGTTTCCAGTTTGATGGGAAAGCATTCAGTGCTTCACTGCTAGATGTAATGCTAGCTGTAGGACTTTTTGTAGATACTCTTTTTCCAATTGAGAAACTTCCCTTCTACCCCATTTTTCTGAGCACTTTTTTCTTTTTATCATGAATGAATGAATTCTATCAAATACTTTTTCAACATCAATTGAGATAGTCGTATTATTTTTCTGCTTCAACCTGGAAACATGGAGAATTACATCAAATGATTTTTGAACACTAAACTAGGTGGGACCCAACTCGATCATGATGTGTGATTCTTTTTATAGATACCTGAATTATTTTACTAATATTTCATAAAAGGCTAATATTAAGGATTTTACATTGTTCATGATTGATGATGTTGGGCATCTTTTCTAGTGTTTCTGGGCCATTCATGAGTCACTTAAGTCTTTTGTTGTAAACTCTTTCTCATCATTATTTGGGTCCATTGCATGATTGAACTGAAATCCATGTATTGAATTCCCTATTGATGCATATTTTAATTTTCTTAATATATGTTATTTTACCTGACCAAAATGACTAACTTTATATACCTTTATGCCAGTGAACCAGTGTTTCTAGTGCCTTGCCTCTGTAACCACAGTTTGAGCATATCTGCAGGAAAGAATGAACATTTTGCCCAGTAAGAGTCCTACTGTTGGAATCTATCATGATAGGTGCCAGCATAATAGGCGCCTTATGACATAACTGCTCTCTTCCCTTTTCCACTCTTCCTGCCATCTTGTGGTTGGAGGAGTACAGACCTGAGCATAAGGCAACTACTTAGATCCTAACCAATGGCAATTTAGAGGATCACAGGCCTGAAGGGATTTGAGGAATCTATCTTGAATTTAGATGTGAGGAATATAAATGCCCATCTGTTATGGGCACTTAGTATTAAGTAAACCGGTCCCCCCAGAATTGCAGGCAGACGAAGGTGGTTTTTCACAGTTATCAAAGCATGAGCCCTATGTCTAGGGATGCTAGGTAAGTGAAGAATTAAAAATTGATAGTGAGCTGTTCCAAGAGCAACCTATACAAACCTCCCTCCATTAATTCTGATTTCAGAAGACCGTCAAATTTAGAGAAACCATAATCAAATTAAGCGGAAAAACACAGAAAGGGAAAGAAGTAAAAAAGGTAAGGTCTAAGAATATCAACCCTAACCTAACATAGGAGGTGCAGGTTTCCAAGGTTAGAGGTGGCACATCTCTAAATCTTGTCACCAGAATGATGGTAGTCTTCTCTGTGGTTCACAGGATTGAATGGCCATGGGATATATTGTCCAAAACAAGGTGCATTTATGAGAAAATTGTGTTGCTATCAACTATTATTCAGAATAGGCACCAGAAACCAAAAAAAGTCCCAGTTGGCCAGAAGTGTGTGCCTTGTCCGAGGCTGGATGAGTAGGAATTGACTCATGCTTTGCTGTCTTCTTTTCCAGTTGCTCCATCAGATTGAGTCAGACAGATATTTGAAGCAGGCAGATTTGGTTGGGGAGGAGAAACTCTGAGGAGTGGGAACTTGAAATTTGGGGAGTGGTGTCATGAGGACTGTTTGGGGAATGCATGGCCAAGCTAAGGGAATCCCAAGGCCAGATTTCTGCAGGATCATGTCCAGATGTGTGCGTGCGTGTGTGTGTGTTAGTAAACACTTAAGGCATGGAGCCAAAAGCAGTGAACACGAGAAATGGATGAGAAAGGCCCCAGAGTGTGTGGAGCAGAGAAATTTTTAATAGTGGGATTAACAGAGGGAGGAGCAGGCCGTGGATGGAGGTGGCATCGGGGAAGAGAGGGCAGGGGGAGTAAAGGGTGCCACTTCCCCACAGGTAGGCGGGTCTGAAGGGTAAGTGAGGAGTTCTAGGTAGGTAGTCAGACCCAGGTGGAGCCTATGGATCCCGGGATTCTTGCTCCAAACTGGCCAACCAGGTCCATGGAAAACCAAGCAAGGTAGCAAGGACAGAAGGGCTCACCTCTCAGAAGGGGGACACTGAGACTCAGAGGTGGAGGTGTTGTCTGTGCACATTAAGTGACATTGCAGAGAGAAGCAGCCAGAGGTAGGGCAGCTTCCTAGCTTCCTGGGTCCACCTGCTGCCCTGTACAGGGTTCTTGGACTTCAGAGAAAGACATTATGGTTGACAGAGAATTAGAACACTCTGAGGCTGAGGTTTTGAGGAATATGTCCTGAAGTGTCCTTTTTCTTTCCTTGAATCCCCTTCTCTTCAAAAAAGGTGGCACCCACTGACATGGTGCAGGCAGGCACAAAGATCCAGGCCTGGTGGCGGGGCACACTGCTGCGACGAACCTTGCTGCATGCGGCGCTCAGGGCGTGGGTCATCCAGTGCTGGTGGAGGCAGATCCGTGCCATGCAACTGGAGAAGAAGCAGTGGGAAGCACTGGAGTTCTACAAGCTGCAAATCTGGGCAACCGTGAGGCTGCAGTCCTGGGTCCGAATGTGGCTCATCCGCCAGCGATACCGTAATATGCTCAGTGCTGTCCGCACCATCCAGGACCATTGGTGTGGTCATATTTGCCAATTGCAGGATACTTTTCAGGGCAGCTATGAGCTCACAGGAGACCACCTACAACTTCAACTCGATATCTTCCTAGGATCTCAGGTTTGTCGCATTACAGACTGCATCCCCTTTCCAATAAAGAACTGACCAGGTCTGCTCCAAATACTGTTTGTGTCACTTTATCTTTGTTAGACAAGCCCCTTCTGACTTAGCAAAAGGTCAGAAAAAATAACTACAGATTAAAGGGTTCCTCAGAATTTTGCTCTGGGAGATCAGCAGGGAGGATATGTCTGGGACTCTGGGGACAGAAGGGTGTGAGAGCCTCATGTGGGATGAGCAGGGTGATTAGCAATGTCTGCTCTGGGTGGGAGGGGTCAGCTGCAGAGTCACCAAAGCCACCAACTCAAGGGAGACTCCTCACTGTTGTCTGTATAAATAGCGGCCCCAAGCTGTGTACCGTTTTTCACTCTTCATACTGCAACATCTTCCCACTAAATTGAAAACAAAGTGAAAAGTTCTCCTCCCTCCCACTCACGCTCCTTATGATCCTGCCTGCTCTGGACCTGACCACTGCACCCTCCTGAACTATTCTCTGGATACTTCTCTAGTCATCAGACCTCCCAAACAGGTCATGCCAAGGGCTCTCCATCTCAGAACTTTGCACTAGCCACCTGCTACCTTATGGATCCTCTTCCCAAAGTGCTTGCACGGCATTCAGGTTTGCCTCTGCACAGATCAGTTGCTCTTTCCATGGGGATCTCCTTTGTCCTCCTAGCTTCAAGGGTTTTCCCTTTGGTTCTACTTTCTATTTGCAAAGCTCTCATCATGAGCCAAGGTTATTTCACTTCACTGTCCACTTAGTTTATTAGTACTTGTTTGCAGTATATAATGATTACATTTATCATAGGAAGTTGGTGCACGTGCAAAACACATCTTAGTTTTGTTTGGTTTGGGTTTTTTTTTTTCATCCCTCACAACTCATCTTCCTCCCTGCCCTTTCCAACTCTTGGTCCTATTCCCATTTGCAAAACCTCCATTTTCATCATGTTTTTCTCCTTCAATTCTTTTGTTACTATCCCCTTTCCCTCCCCTCCCTACCCTTTCTCTATCTATTAATAGTTCCCCCACCCATTTACTTCCTATTTATCTATCATATATATGATAGACATGTTATATTTATCCACATGTATCATATATATAACCCTATATATATGATACTTTATCTATATTTCACTTAATATTACAGTTTCAAATTACACCCATATTTTCCTACAAATGCCTCAGCAAGTGAGTAGAGAAAATGTCCATCTAGCTTCTGTCCCTCCTACTCGAGGGTGAGCTGTAGGGGACCAGGGCTCTCAGCCAGGCTCTGGCACATGGATGACCAATCTTTTGGCTCCCTCAGCATGCAGTGAATGAAGAGGAATTGTCTTGTGCTGCGTATGATATATGTAATACAGTTCACATATATAAGTAACAAGCCTTCCTTTTTATATTTTAACGAATTAAATTATTTTATGAATAAATGGCAAGCCCAATTTTAATAATTAGGTAAGAAAACTTACATGACTGCTTAATAACAATAAACACAAGTCTGCAAAGACGTACACAGGTATATACGTTTAAATACTATTATTAGTGATCTCTGCATTTTAGTCAGCAAGTTGCTCAAGAACACAGAGTTAGATTTGACTGTGTGTGGCAGGTACATTCGCAAGGTTACCTCCACACTGTCACACACACAAGCACTCACACATGCACATGCACACGCACACACATTGTTCTGTAGTCTCTTACACAGTCCATGCTTCAATACCACACAATTGGATCAATAAAACTAACAAGGTTAAAATCTTATACACTTGGAGCCACATTACTAGCTGTCCAAGGCTGCATGCAGCCCAAAGGCTGTGTGTTGGACACAGCAGCTCCAGCACGTGCCCGACACCGAGTGGTTCCATCTCCCCTGACTCGCCAGTCCTAAGCCCTGCCTGCTCTGCCTTGTCTTTACATGAAAATACCTACAAGCCCTGCAGCTAAGCCACATCTGTTGCTGTGTCCCAGAACTTGGAGCTCCCCCGTGACCCTATGGGGATGCAGTGATGCCCACCCCATGATCGATGAGGATAGTAACTGAGCTGCTTCTGTGTCTCCTCCTGTGGCTACACCTCACTGACTATCGTGAGAGAATGGAACTCTGTGTGTGTGTTTGTGTTTGTGCGATTAAATTGAAATTCATATGACTAAAGCTATTTGGGGATTAACACATAAGATTAACCATTAGCATAAGATGAACAAGCAACCGGCATCTAGTGCATTCCTGTTGTTAAACAACCACTACCAATATCGAGTTCTAAAACAGCTGTATCACCCTAAAAGAAAATCTCATGCCCATAAGTGAGATCCCCCACTACCTCCCCAGGCCCTGGCAACCCTATTGTACATTCTGTCTCCATAGATTTGCCTATTGTGCTTACATCCTATAAATAGAATCATAATCATGCAGTATTTGTTGGCCTCTTTCAATGAACATAGTGTTTATAAGGTTCAGTTACATTTTATCAGTATTCAGTATTACATTACTGAATAATATTCTAGTGCATGGAAACATCACACTGTTTTTCCATGTATCTGTTTTTTTCATGTGTCTGTTGATGGATATTAAATTGCTTGTACTTTTGTCTCTTATGAATAATACCACTATACGTGGTTAACACTTGTGTCATTTATACTCCCACCGGTCATGTTCAAAGATTCCAGTTTGGTATAGTCTAGTCATTATTATAAATTATTACCATCTTATTGGTGTGAAATAGTGTTCATTGTGGCTTTGATTTACATTTCCCTAACAACTAAGGATATTGAACATCCTTATCTGATAATTGGTGACTTGTAGAGTACCTTCTTTGGACAAATGTCTACTCAAGAGCTTGAAAATTATTTTTATTGAGTTTTGCTTATCTTTTGTCATTTCAATAAATATTTCTGCAGTGAATGAATATATGATTTGCCTTTACATAACTCAAACACTACTACCTAGGAACAAGTGTCCCACCAGCCCTGAATCATTTTCTCAGCCAAAAATCCAGATCCCTTGTTCCCAATAGGCACTTCGTTCTGACTCATCATTTGTCTCTCACAATGTTGGTGTGTGTGTGCGTATCTGTGTGTTTGTGCGTGTGTGTGATCTGTGTATGTATGGGATGAGCAGAGCAAGTCTATTGCTGTCCCTCCCTTTCATGTATGCATACCACTCTCCACCTCTGTTTGTTTTGTGTCTCTCTGCCCTTTATCATGTGTGTTCATGTTCCTCTCCCTCTATCTTTGCCTTTCTCTGTGTACATCTGTTCTTACAGAGCTAGAAAATTCATGAGTCACTGAAACATGTATACAATGTTTCAGTGACTCATGAATTTTCTAGCTCTGTAAATTTCTGGTAAAATTCATGAATGTCTAACCCTCAGACATAGTTCTGCTCTTCTAAACCGTGATTGCACTTAGTATTCCCACAGAGACAGGAGGGAGAAGCTACAGAAAAGACACCAACATTGGTGCTCCAGAGTGTTGGAGGTATTATATAGCCAGACTCAGTCCAGGATGTACAGGTGCTTAGAAGAATATCAGAACACTAATACTCTGGTAATATATATTTATAGATAGATAGATAGATAGATAGACAGATAGATAGATAGATAGATAGATAGATAGATATGATTGGTATAAGGATGAGTGCATGACCTATGCCAGGCTAGTGAGAGTCAGTTCTGATGCTAAGTTGGCACTACTGGCTTTGCTAGGTTAGAGGAGAGAGATACTCTCTACCATCCCTTAATAATTATGTAGCTTCTTTGGCTGGATCTAGGAACCGGATTAATAAAAGGCTGACTAATTAGACAAAAGTATATAAAATTTATTAAGTTTCTGTACATTGAGATTTTCATAAGAGTATAACATCTGAAGAAACATACGAGAGAAGATACTCTTTTACTTTTCTAAACAAAGGACAATCAATTCATGAGGAATAACAGAGCAAATGGAATTCTGGACTAATATAGTAAATTCTAGGAGTATGTATAAGTGATATGTGAGGGCAGATTATAAAAGTCACTGAAAGACAAGGGTTACTTCATTGAGTTTATTTATTGAGGTTTATTATAGCCTCGATTACCAGTATCTGATAAGTAAGGTTATTTTCTCACCTCAGTATGGGAAAACCACCACTCTCAAAATAATCTTTATCACTTGTCAAGTATAGTGAAAGACAAACAAATAGATTTTCTGGAGTTGTAGTTCCTTGTGTAATTTCAGCTTGAAACAATCAACATACTACTCTGCAAGTGCGAGGCCCTGAGTTTGAGTCCCAGTACCAAAAAAAAAAAAAAAAAAAATGGGGGGGCGCTACAGAGCAAAGTACAGCCAAGTGACAGAAAGATTAACTCATGATGATGCTGGGGGTGGGTGTCTCTAGATCTACCGTGACTGAAATTAGTCTAACTGTGTGATGGAAAAATCTCAGTTTTTTGTATCAGTAAACACTTGTTTTCACTTAGGTCAGTCTGGCAAAACAGATACCAAAACACTAAAACTCTAAACAAATTAACAAACAGTTTAAAATGTTGAATTTTAAAATTTAAAATTTAGCAAGTGGACTTCAAATTTAATTAGCTTTTAAATTAAGAACCTGATAGAATGTACGTTTAGGCAATTCTTGACATTAAATGTGAATTTGTATCTCATCTCCACATGCATAAAACTAGGTCAAGCTGGGCCTGGTGGTGCACACCTTTAATCCCAGCACTCAGGGAGGCTGAGGTAGGAGCAGCATTGTGAGTTTGAGGCCAGTTTGGGCTACAACATGAACGCAAGGCCGGTCTGAACTACATAGTGCGACCCTGTCTCAAAAAACTAGGGCCGGGAGTTTGGCTCAGTGGCTTACGCGCCTACCTGGCAGGCACAAGGTTGTGAGTTTGATCCCCAGTGCCAAAACAAACAAACAAACAAACCTAGGTCATACTTGTACTATTGAGAGGTATAGTACAAGGGGAAGGTGCTACAGATTAATGCCTAAATCAACCAATTATCTGAATCAGAAGGATCTGATTGTGACTTCAATCGTGGATGGCCACTTCTGAGCCAAATTTGAAGTTTTTAGAATTTGCCTCATTCATTGGATCAGCAGGAGGGAGCCATGGGCACTAATCAGCCATTCATGAATCACTGCATTCAGGAGAAGTATACTGCTAGGGGTCTTCTCATGCCCTTGCTTCATTTACACAAAGCACACATGTGGCAGCTTTCACTTCCAGGAAACTTCTGTGCTCTGCTCCTATAGAAAGTGGGACAGTCTTCCCATGGAGAGATCCTGTTGTGGGTGTTGCATGCAAGACAGAAATAGTGAGAGCAGTGCTTCTCAAACATGAGCACATGCCACATAACAGAGAGGGCTTCTGAAAGCAGACCATGGTGCCCTACCCAGGGTTCCTGCTTCTATATAAGAGTTTTATGAATGTGTGCTTCCAATAATTTTCCAGGTGATTCTATGACCACTCTTCTAGGTGCCCCTCTTAGAAAATCACTAGGTTAGAGCTTAACTAATCAGGATCAAGGTGTCTCTGAATAGCAGCACAACAAAACTCACAGTGTTTTAAAGGAATGGGAAGTTTATTTCTCCTTCCCGTAGATAGTCAATGCCTGGTATGCCTCTCCACAGGGTGAGGAGTCCTGGCCCCTTCTAGCCCTTTATTCTCCATGTATTCCCCCATTCTCAAAGTGTGACCCAAAAATGGTTGCTCCTAACTCAGTAATTACATGCACAGT
The DNA here is from genome assembly GCA_004363535.1 of Dasyprocta punctata. NCBI lineage: Eukaryota > Metazoa > Chordata > Mammalia > Rodentia > Dasyproctidae > Dasyprocta > Dasyprocta punctata. Next base: position 15,970 of record RJWM01028799.1, on the reverse strand, counting down.
CCAATCAGCAGCAAGGTGGAGCAGACCTTTCTCCTCCTCTTCGAGGGCATGTCTTTGAAGTTGCAAGAGCCACTTTGCTCCAGCTCAGAAGGATATAAAAGAAGATCAAATAAATGGATAGACATACTATGTTTATCAATAGAATGACTTAACACTGTAAGGTTGTTAATGTTCTTTGAGTTAATTAGTTAAACTGACATTATAATAAAAATAAATTCCTATCCAAATATCAGGAGTTTTTGAACCTGACAAACATGAAAACAATTGTATCAAAGAATAAATACCCACAATTGGCAAAGTCTGCTTTGACAAAAAGAAGAGACAAAGAATAGGATTGCGCTCAGTCACATTTAAATACAGTAAAAAACATAATAGTAATGAAGTGTACAACAGAGGCCTCAGCTACTAAGAATCCAAGGTGGACAATAAATATTTATTTATTGCCCTTCTCTTCCTTCACGCATACAACCTGGTAGCAGCCCCTCCTCGACCTGGCATTAGAGGTTTATTTCCTGCATATGTTGAACCAGAGAGCTCTGGACTCAGGGAATTCAGGCATAGCTGAAGCTGGGAGTGATGGACCACACTGAAAATGGGGAGTGGTAAACAGCAGAAAATCTGCCTCTTTGAGATTCAGAATCCAGACACTGGGATATGTGGGAGACAATTTGAGAAGGTCCTCTTGAATGCAGAACAATTGCTGTAACTTTGACTATGTCAAGACTTATTTCCTTACGTTGATGTATACAGAGCTAACTATGGTATTTCCTTCTCTCTTCAGTTGGCTCTAAGCACTGCAAATAAGGCTAACCAGGTACTGGTATGTAATCTCTAACTCCATCAGACAGTGTCCTGTTCCCTCGCATAGTGACCTCTATAAAATATGTAAAGCACAGCGGGATGGCTGTCCACTACCACCATTCCTAATCAATATAGTGCTGGAAACATTAGCCAGAGCAATTAGACAAGTGAGAGAAACAAAAGGAATAAGGGTAAGAAAGGAAGAAATTAAATTATCATTATTTGCAGATGCAAGACATTCTTCATAGAAGACCCCCAAAAACTCCATCAAAAGACTTCTAGATTTAAGAAAAAAATTCAGTAGTGTAGCTGCATACAAAGTCAAAACTCAAAAATCAGTAGCCTTCCTGTACATCAATAATAAACTCACTGAGTGAGAAATTAGGGAAACAACATTGTTCACAATTGCATCCAAAAAAGTGAAATACCTAGGAATCACTCTAATGAAGAAAGTAAAAAACCTTTACATTGAAAACTATAGTGCTCTGAAAAGGAGACTGAAGAGAATATCAGAATATGGGAAAATATCCCTTGTTCTTGGGCAGGAAGAACCAATATAGTGAAAACAGCCATATTTCCAAAATTGTTATACAGGTTTAATGCAGTCCTGATCAAAATGCCAATAGCATACCTCGCAGAACTACAGAAAACAATTCTAAAATACATATGAAACCAGAACAGACAGGAAAACAATTCTGTACAACAAAGGCAAGGTAGAGGACATCACAATCCTCAACTTGAAATTATACTGCAAAGTTACCATAACAAAAACAGCATGGTACTGGCAAAAAAAAAACAGATCCAAGGTTAATAGAACAGAATAAAAGATATAGAAGCAACTCCAAACGCACTCACCTACCTTATCTTTGACAAACAGGCTGAACACCTTCCCTGGAAAAAAATAGACTCTTTAATAAGTGATCCTGGGAAAACTGGCTTTTCACATGCTGAAGATTAAACCTAGACCTGTATCTCTCACCATGCACTAAATAAAATCAAAATGGATCAAAGGATCTAAATATTAAAAGAGAAACACTTAAAGTGCTGGAAGAGAGGATAGCTAAAACTACATGTAGACTAAGACTTTATGAATCAAACTCTGATTGCACAGGAAATATAAATAACCAACAACTGGGATCTCATCATATTAAAAAAACTTGCACAGCAAAAGAAACCACCAAGAGAATAAAGAGACAACCCACAGAGTGGGAAAATTTTTACCAACTATGACTAACATCTGGAACATATAAAAAACTCAAAAAAATCAGACTCCCCAAATTGAAAAACCCAATCCAAAAACAGGTATCTGAAATGAATAGACAATTCTCAGATAAAGAAGGGCAAACAGCAAATAAATATATGAAACAATGTTCAACATCATTGGTCATTTGAGAGATGCAAATTAAAACAGTGCTGAGATTGCATCTCACTCCAGAAAGAATGGCTATTATCAAGAAACAAGCCAATAACAAATGCTGGTGAGGTATGGGAAGAAATGTACCCTTCTCCATTGCTGGTGGGAGTATAGATTGGTGAAACCATGGTGGAAATCAGTGTGGATAATCTTCAAAAAACTAGGACCAGAAGTCTTATTTGACTCAGCTATTGTTCTTCTTGGTGTCTTGCCAAAAGAATTAAAAGCATCATACTGTATGGATATATGTTCACAAATGTTTATAGCAGCACAGTTTGTAATAGCTTAATCTTGGAAACAACCCAAATGCTTATCAACCAATGAATGGATAAAAAAGATGTGGCTTTTTTCATATGGTGGAGTACTCAGCCAGAAAGAAGGATAAATTTGAGACATTTATAGCTAAATGAAAGGACTTTCAGAATATACTCTTAAGAGAAATAAATCACACACACGTGTAAATATGCATTGTCTCTCTGGTGTAAGAAACTGAAAGCATAAATAAGAACCAAAATGTATAATGCAAATTGTGAAACAGGAAAGAATTGTTCAAAAGGAAAGAAAAACTAGGAGGGAGAAAGGATGGAAAGAAAAAGGAAAAAAATGAGAAAAGAAGGATAAAATGAAAAGAAAACTTTGTAAAAAAAAAGGAAGAGGGCTGAAGATGGGAGAGGAATGGGGAAAAGAAAGAGGACTCAAGATATATCATGCACAGGTACAAATTTCCTATGTAGTATGATCATTATGTATATCTAATTTGTATCAATAAACTTAATTTAAAAAGAAAACTTCCTCCTAAGAAGTTCATCATGGCGGGAAGGGAAAGGACACGGGGACCAGCCTAAGTCTGCATGGTGGGAAGGTCCATGTGCTCCTGTGACAACATGAGCAGCTCTATTTGGGAACTGATGTAGGATGAGCCTGACAGTGGGCCAGATGTCATCCTCGGCACAGGATAGATTCACCAACCCTAGGGCTGTGGTCCATTCCTAGTAGGAAGGAAATGGAAAGGTGTGTCCTTTTCTTTCAACACCTTTAAGTCTGGAGAAGAAAATCTAGTCCTTGGTCACACCTGCCCTTGTGACATCATGGGCATCTCTTCCTCTATCAGCTGTCCTGCCCCTGTCCAGCTTAGAGGAGCAGCAAACAGCAGGGGATGATCACCTTAGCACCTGCCCCCCTCCATCATGGGAAGTCAGTGCTGTGTAAGATGCCATCACACTCACTCCTCTAGGTGTGGGGTGATGTCCCACACAGAGGGAGGACCTGGACGACTCTACGGGACATAGGCAAGGTGTGGGGAGCAGATACTGTGGGGATTTTGCACAGTGACTGGCCCTCACCACGTTCCATCTTGATTGCAGAAGTGTGATCCAGGTCCAAAACTACGAGAGAAGGAAGAGAAAGAAAGGCAAAGGAAGGTAGGTGAGACCAAGAAGCATGAAAGAACCAAAGGCCTCAAGGGCCCTGAAAATGGAGGAGCCATCCTGGTCTCATTGGGATTGGCTCAGCATTACTTTCCTTCTACCTGAATCCCCTCCCTCTCCTGAGCGAACTGAGCACAGGACGCACAGCAGTGAGGCCCAGCACAGTGGGAAGTGGAAAGACAAATAAAACTTGGTTTAGATCTGAAGGGGTATGGAGTGACTAGATGCAGGCACAGATGTCAAAAGAGATGGGGTCCCAGTAGGTAACCCACATGAGGTGTCAGCAGGCAGCATGCTAGGCTGGTTCAGGTCTGAGGTGCAAGCACAGATGCAGAGGTTCTTCTTTGAGGAGATTCTTTGACTCCTCACACACAAGGTGGGTCTTTTGCATCAGGCAGTTTTTGTTGGTTCTACAAACCTGTGAAGGTCACAATACAAGGGTTTCCCAACTTTATAGATGAGGACAAGCCAGCTCAGATATTGATCACGTGTGGTTATAGCCATGGGCAAGACTAAAGTAGAGGAAAATCCTTACGCAGTTCTCTGGGGTCCTCAGAACCACGAGGGAAAGAACCAACTACAGAGAACTACCTGTGTCTGATAGTGGCAAATTTACTGAGGGTCTTTTCTTTGCCTTACTAGTTGCTTCTTGCAAAACGTCACCAAAAAAGGGTTAAGGCAGCTAGAAAAATCCAGGCCTGGTGGCGTGGCAACCTGGTGCGCCGGACCCTGCTGGTTGCCGCTCTCAGGGCCTGGATGATTCAGTGCTGGTGGAGAACAGTCCTGCACAGGCAACACCAGAAGCTGCGACAGTCCCTTCTGAGGATATATGTGATCCAGGAAAAATCAGCAGTCAAGCTCCAGTCCTGGGTTCGCATGCAGCAGTGCCGTCAATATTACTGCCAAGTATGTGACGCTCTCTGTGTGTTCCAGCCCCCAAACAGCAACCTTGTCTTCCAGAACAAAGACACTTTGCAGGGACCATATGGAGTTTTTTTCAAGCAACCAGAGTTCCACATTGAAATCTTATCAGTGTAAAAGCCTGCAGCATAAAGGCCTCACTCCAATACCTCAATAAATGTCTGACCTAGGTTTGTGAATATCAGTTAATCTACAGCCACAGGAATTCAGGCCCAACACCAGGAAGGCTACACCAGGAATTCAGGCCCAACTCTCCTCCTCTACTTGGGGCAAGACTTTAGTGCAGATACACTTCCAGCAACACAGTGCCTATGATCCCTGCCTGGCTTGATTCTACATCCAAACCAAGAAATTGTGGCTCAGTGTTGTCTTCATATATGCAGAGCCAGGGGTCCCCTTACATAACCCTGGCATCATCTCTGCCTTCTGAACTTGGAACTGGGAGAAATTGGACTTTGCTTTCCTGAAGATTCTGGGCGTCACTTCATAAATCACCACAGCAATACTATTCATATTAACCACTCTGGTCTCTGATTTTTGTCCCTGTTGTTGCTTTCTATTGTCTAGGACACAGGTCAGAAAGCATGGCCTGGAGCTAAATAATTGCAAGTGTGTGAACATCAAGTCTAATATACCTATCTGGCACTTTAGTGAGCAAGTGTGTCAACCCCTGCCATGGAGATACTGACTCTTGTGCACCGATCCAAATGTTTCTTCAGTCTGGCCAGGACTTCTCAGAGACCGGCCTGACCACTGTTTTATTGCTAACTCCACTGTCACAGTCACTCCCTCCCCCACCTTGGCATTTTCTTAGTTACACCACCAATGCTTCTCCATTTTTGGGTGAGCCCCACCCTTTCCCTGCTTCATGCCTGCTGCAGATGAGTGGAAAAGTCATCATTGCATGGTTTAGTTTTATATTCAAGACAACAAATCTCTCATGGACAAACTTCCCAAGACACTCCTCTTCAGGTTTCCTTTTAATCTAAAGGTTACATGTTCCTTCCTTCCTCCCTCTTCAAATGTACTTCTCACTCCTTTCCTCTTGGCCTCAAATGATGGAGTCACCATACTTTACTGAGGAAACAGCAGCAGAATGGGGCCTGTGTTCCTCCATCTTATCCTCCTCTCCCTCGCTTGCTGCCTTCCTTCTGCAGAGATGGACTTTCTGTCCTCATCCGAGCCCCCACCTCCAGTCTCGTCCTTTGCTCTGGTTTTTCTTTTGCCTACAAACCCCTCTTACTTTTGCAAGGACTTAAATTCTGGAATCTCATTTGTTTCTGTAAATCAGTTTCTGCCTTTTTACTAAATCATTCCCATTGACATATTTAATGTCCCCTATTCTTAAATAGTCCATTCTTGACCATCCCCTGGTAGGCAACTTTGCATCTCTTCATAGCAAAGCATGCTGTCATTGTCTGCACTTCCACTCCTCACATTCTCTCCTGAACTCACTCTGACTGTGCTTCTCTTCCCCAACTCCATAGGAACTATACTGGCCCAAAGGTATTGAGTGACATTCTCTGAAAAAAATGACTAAAATTACTTCCTTCCTTGAATCCATGCTTCTTTATAATGTGACTATGTAGCTGTCAATCAAGAAATGAAAACTACTTATCTCCTTTTGTGTCTAGACTTCCTTATGATTTTCTTTGGCCTCAATATGCAGTGGAAGTGAGCAATCCTGAACCTGAACTTCAAGAAGTCGTTAAGACTTGAAGGGACTGGGGCTGTAGCTCAATAGTGAATGCTTGCCTAGCATTTGCAAGGCCCTGGGTTAGATCTCCAATAACAAAAACTTTAAGAAATCTTGTACAACCATCTACTCTGTGAGCAAGTCAGTTATTTCTGTGACCTGAGAGGCTACATGGTGCAGAGATGAACAATTTCCACTGAAGTTGTCTTACACCACCAGTCCCCAGCTCACCTGCCACATATACTGAGCAGGCCTAGCTGAAGACCAAAGCATCACCCAGCTGAGCCTATGCCATCATTTGTGTATTAGGCTACTGTTGACCATTCTTTCCTAATTAAAACACTCTCCTTTTGGCTTTAGGAACACTTTTCTATTTCTCCTCTCTCTTCACTGCTACTCTTCCTTAACATTACTGATGGTTTCTCCTCTGATCAGCCTCTATTGTATGACCTACTAGAGACCCTAGGCCTTGAGCTTCTCTCAGTCTCTCTTTCTGTTTACCTCCAGATGATATTAACTAATCACCTGGTCTTTAAGATCTGCTGTGTCCTGATGACACTTAAATCCCCATCTCCAGTCCTGATAGCACCTCTGAATTCCAGGGCCCTCAGTGAAACTCTCCCCTTGACAGTTTTCTTCGAGCTCTAATAGTCAAACATAGTGGGCAGAAACAACACTTCTCATTCCCCACATATTATGCTTCACTTCAAAAACTTCTTTTCCTTGTGTTTGGCCATTTACTTATTCTGTTTAATTCAAAATCCTTTTTTAATCCTTGTCCATCACCTCCATCTATTTCTTCCTGCATCAGTCCATCAGCAAATGTTGTGGGCTTTGTTCCTGCAATACAGTCCATATTCATTGGTTTTTCTTCATTTCCCTTGCTGCTTCCTTAGTACAAGCCTGCATTGTCTCTTGTTTTGACACCTGCAGGTTCTTTTCCTTGCTTTAATTATTGTCTCCTTCATTTATTAAGACCTGACATATACTAGTAGACATTATAACTCCCCTCTACACAACGCACACATCTCTTTGACAACATATGGTCAATCTTATTTCACCTCTACTTCTCACTCTGTGCCCATTGGGTTGTTTCATAGAAAATCTCAAATCCCAAAATATTTCATTTCACCATAAATACTACAGCATATGTATCGAATGAATAAGAATTTAAAAGCACATAATCACCTATTCAAATACATCAAAGTAATTTTTAATAAAGGCCCAGAGTCAATTCAGTGGAGAAAAGACGGCATTTTCAACAAAAAGTACTAATGTATTTGGGCATGGTGGTGCACACCTATATGTCCAGCACACTGGAGGCTGAGGCAGGAGGATTGCCACATGTTCAAAGCCAGCCTGGGCTACATAGTAAGTTCCAGGCCCCCCTGAACTGTGCAGCAAGACTCTGTCTCAAAAAAAAAAGTGCTAAAGTACTTGGACATCAGGGACCAAAAAAAAAAAAAAAAAAAAAAAAAAAAAAAAAAAAAAAAAAAAAAAAAAAAAAAAAAAAAAAAAAAAAAAAAAAAAAAAAAAAAAAAAAAAAAAAAAAAAAAAAAAAAAAAAAGGAAAAGAAAAGAAAAGAACAGAACAGAAAAGAAAAAATATACTTTTGACCTAAGTCTCACTCTGTATACAAAAGTTAAAAGTTAACTTGAAATGGATTGTAGACATTTTTGGGGGGGGGTCTTTTTGAGACAGGGTTTCACCATGCAGTTCAAGTGGGCCTTGAACTCGCTTTGTAACTCTGACAGGTGTCAAACTCACAGCAATCCTTCAGCCTCCCAGGTGCTGGGATTACAGGCACTTGCCACCATGCCCAGCAGATCATAGACATTTATGTCAAACAGCACTATCAAAGTTTTAGAGAATACATGAAAAAATCTTCAGGATTTCAAGTAAATAAAAGAAAATCTTATGGTCAACATTAAAATCTTGATCCATAAAAGGAAAGACTAGTAAATTGGGCTTCATCAAAATTTTGAGACTTTTGCTGTACGAAAGACACCGTGGAGGGAATGAAAACAAAACAAGCTGCAGAATGGGGCAGGGAATATGTTTGTGAACTATGAATCTGACAAAGAACTAGTACCTAGAATACATAAATAACTCAAAATTCCAGAGTAAATATCAATTTAAAATGGGCAAAAGACATTAAGAAGCATTTCATTGAAGAAGCTGTGCATATGACATAAAAGCATGTGAAAACATCATTTTTAACATCATTAGCTATTAGGAAAACTAAACTCACAATGAGATTTTACTACACACCTATCAGAATGGTTAAAATAAGAAATAGTGGCAGCACCAATGCTGGTTAGAATTTTCACAAGCCAAACCTGGTGTCACACACCTGTAATCCCAACACTCAGGAGGCTGAGGCAGGAGAATTGCTGTGAGTTCGAGGCTAGTTGGGCTACATAGTGAGTTCAAGGCCAGCCTGAACTACATAGTAAGACCATGTCTCAAAAAAAAATGCAGAGGAAATGAATCATGTATTGCTAATGGGTGCAGCTACTGTGGAAAAGGTCAATGGTTTCTCAAAAAGTTAGTTAATAGCTATACTCTATGTATATGCTAAGAATGAAATATCCCTTCATCCTAGTGTATGTATAAGTGAGTTCTCAGATTTGTAAGTTTTTATACATCCTTTCATTGAAGAAACATTTAATTAAATGAGAAAAGTTAAGTAAATATGTAATTACCATATGATCCAACAGTTTTACTCCTAGGCATATACCCAAGGGAACTGAAACAAATATTCAAATTTTAAAAAACTTGGACAAAAATGTGCATACATGCATTATTCATAATAGTGACATTGTGAAATATATATTTGGTCTTCACCCACACTTCCTGAAATACAACTTCTAAGATCCTTGGCATCTGCAAAGTGATATGTCTTTTTATATGCTGAGGTGACTCCTGGATAGCCTCGGGATGGTTGGTTGCCAGGGGAACCAGCCCTTAATTAGATATTGCTTCTAAGTGATTAAGCCAACATTATAGTCATAGCCTGGGTCCCTGTTTCATTTTGCTTTTCTTTTTTCTTGGATTTAAGTTTGTTCTTTGATTATGTAATGCACATAGTTCTTAGGTCTAAAGCCAGGCATGGTGGTTGCATGCCTGAAATCCCTGTACTCTGGGAGGGAAGTAAGAGGAACACAAGTTTGAATCCAGCCTGGACAATTTAGAGACTTAGTGAGACCCTGTATCAAAACAAAAAGAAAGGTTGGATCAGAGAGATTTGAACCAGAAGACAACTAGCCTGCCTTCCTGATGAGCGGTGTGCTACCGGCACGGACTCCAGGAAGAGAAAGATGTGTCACCTGAGAACCTGCCGTGTTGGGCAGGAAGGCTCCAACCAGAAGACAACTAACCTGTCTTCCTGGTGAGTGGTGTGCGACCAGCGCAGACTCCAGGAAGACAAAGATATGTGCCTCCTGTAAGCCTACCAGCACGTGGGCTAAGAATCAAGGACAGCCTCCCCCCTCTCCCCCCAGAAGCAACCTGCTGGTTTGGAGGACCAGCTAAGTTGTTAGCAACTAAGGTACATGAAGCAACTAAATGCTTGTATTATTTGGTTGATTTTGCAGGCCTGGGGCTGGCAGTCTGAACATCTTTTGGGAAGATGACAGTATGCAATGTAGCAAATATGGGGATTCCCTTCTATCTTGCCTTTGAGGCCCAATATTGTTCTCACTGTTTTGCTTTATTCTGATTAATTTTTTTTTGCTTTATTTCATATTCTGTTTTAATTGGTTTTATTTTGTTTTGTTTTTGGTTTGATTTTACTATACCTGATGGAATGGTCAACTATTGTGAAGATAACAAGATATACTATGGTAGCTATTGTTTTCCTGGTATCTTGCTTTGAAGTTCTGTACCAATTCTACTGCTTTGTTTTGATTGACTTTGTTCTGTTCTGTTTTGTTGGATTTTACTATATTTAAAATAAAATTTTTAAAAATACATAAAATAAAAAGAAAAATTTAAAAGAGCTGGGGTTGGAGCTCAGTGCAAAGACCCTGGGATCAATCTCTACTTCTTCTCCTGAACAAATAAATAAATAAACTGCAAGGAAAGATCCACAGTCTCCCCATTGATAACTTCCAATGCACTAGTGCACCACACACACACACACACACACACACACACACACACACATACTTTTTAGGTTAAAGGTATTTGCTGTGTATATTTTTGTACCTTGATTTTTTTCACATATGAGATCATGAAGTCCACTCAATAGCTATATGTATTTCTCTCTACAGCTGAGTGGTCCTCCACCTTGTGGATGGACAATTGTTTATTTGCTAGCCCCCTACTGATATTTGAGTGTTTAACAGTCTTTCGATATTACAAATAGTGATACAATGAAAATTTCTGTGTTTATATTACTTCGCAGTTTTTGCCTCTGAATCTTTAGGATAGAGTCCTAGAAATGAGATTCTGAGTGAAGGTTAAGTGTGTAGGTATTTTTCTAGTTACTGCCAGTTTCTCTTCTACAAAGGTTGTATCATTTCCCTTCTTATCAGTAATGAGTAAGGATGCCTGCTGACCCAGAACTTATCTACATATCCAAGAAAGCAAAGTGCTAATCTTTTATCAGAACAATTTTTAAAAAGTTATATGATCCTCAAGGACCAATAAACCTATTTCAACAATTTTTAAATGACAAATTTATTTCATATAGACCTTCTCCTCAAATGTACTACCAACATCGCCTCTTGATTTTTAATTTTTGTTGCTGAGGATTGAACTCATATTAGGCAAAAATGCTAACCATTGAGCTACATCTGCAGCCCTTTTAATTTTTTAAGACAGTATCTTGCTAAATTGCCTGATCTGGGCTTGAATTTGAGATCTTCCTGCTACAGTCTCCCAAGTAGCTGTGATTACCGCACACCTGGCATCACTTGATTATTTTGAAGCAAATTACCAGACATAAAATTTCATCCCAAATAATTCACTACAACAAAAGTTAGTCATAATTCTTAGTGTTAATAAATATCCACTCATTTGCAGTATCTCCATTTTTCTCTTAACTTTTTAGTGTGTTTGAATCAGGAACCCCCCCAAAATCTATTTGTTGTGATTTTCCTTAGTCAATAGGTTGCTCCCTCTCTTTTTTGTTTCTTTGAAATTTCGTAGTTAAAGAAAACAGGGAATTTGGCCTGTACAGATGCTTATAGTCTAGGCATTGCTGAGTGCTTGTCTGTGGCTATATTATTATATTCTTGTATTTCATTTATTTGCTTTAAGAAGAATGAGATTAAATTTGTCAATCAAGGCACATAAACATGAATCTGTCAGATCTGCATTTATTCATTAAAATATTTCTATTCATGAATTATTAATTTTGATTTTATGAGTTTTATTATATTAAACAATGAGTACTTAACAGGAAAAAATCACAAAAATAAAGTATTGAATTTTTAATATTTATCATTCATGAAAAAGTATCCAAATTTTCAGCATTGATATATGTTTTGTCTTCCTGTACTGTCTAAAAAAGAACACAAATAAATTCTTATATGAACTACAATAAAAATACCAATAACACTTTACAAAAAATCTTTATTTCAGTTGTCACACTTAAGGCAGTCTGCACACATGACAACAGCAAGTTCTGTACACACGTATCACTTATGCTGACAGCACATGTGTTTGGCTTTCCTGGCCTTTTTGTAGGACATACTTGACATCTCAGTGACCATGCTGTTTTGACAGGAGATTCTTATTATGTTATACTATGTGTAGTTAATAGAAACATAAAAAATCAATAAAATAAAGTATTAAATTCTTAGTATGTATTGTGTACTTAGAATAAACATCAACATTCTCACATCAACTCTTTACTTGCTTACAAATCTAAAAGATAACCTCAAAACTAAAAATAAAAACCTATGTGAACTACAATATTAATACAGTCTACCACATAAATAAACTTTGGTTCAACTGTCACAACCAAGGCAGTCTGCATACATGACAACTGCATATTCCATCCACAAATACCATTTCCAATGACAGCACATATGTTTTGTCTTCCTGTACTTCTTGAAAGGCACAGTCAACATCTTTTTTATTTTCCTGCTGTCATAGTAGGTCTTAGTGATGCTGTACCTGCCTGTTCACCTGTCAACTTACCTGTATGCTTCATAATTTTTTGTATAGTTCCCTGGGCAGAAACATTTTGTTTTTCCTCTGCTATAAATGATCTCTTATGAGGTCCAGTCCCAATCCTCTATGAAAATTTCTCTGTGCTATTTTGCACTTGTTATTTTCTTTGTAAACTATCAAATTACTACATGTTTAGGATTGAGTAAAACACAACCATTGGTCACTGCTTTGTGTTTCAAGTGACATAATAGTTGCTGCATAATGCATCAACATCATCTACTCCACCTTTGGTTTTGTAGAAAGTTTCCATCTCAGGCTTCCATTCTGTTGAGGTTTCCCTATCAGTATTTCAATCATGCTGCAATGTTGACATCAGCAGTGTCAGTTTGCTTTTCTTTGCCATATCTGAGGCCAACGTTATACCTTTCTGAAATCCAAAGATTGTACTATATGATTTTCTGTTTTGAAATTGCAACATTTCATTTGGAATTTCCACTTTGTTTCAGCACACATTTGCTGCACTGGTCAACTTGTGCTCTTTTAGCAAAACTAGCATCAGTTGGAAGCTGGTAAGCCAATTGTTGAATGTCATAATCTGATTAGTTTGGGAGATGGGAGCAACAAGTCTGTTCACAGCATCATTTGGTTTATTACTATATGAATAAGGACCAGGTAGTTAAGTTCCGGGATAAATGTCTAAATTGAAAGAATAATAAGTCTTTGTATGTATAAGGGTATAAAATTTTATGCCATATTTTGGCCCATTGCTTTTTCAGTAAGTGTTTTGCATTTCTGCACTCACCATGAGAAATCCCTGCTAAGTGCAGCAGACCTATGAATGCTTTCAGTTCAGTTAGTGAGATGTTACAATGAATACATTTTTAATATGGCTATTGGTGCATAGAGAACATTTTACTTGCATTTCAGCCTTTGTGTATTTTACAGCATCTTAGAGCATTTTGTCTGTTACAATTTCCAGCACTGAATGGCACTGCTAGCAGTCTGTCCAATACATTTCACCCTTGCAAAGATCTTCATTATATTTTTGAACCGAGTTCTAACATCGAATTGTTCCATTTGATTGTGTGACCACTTCACAACATTTCAACTAGTTAATTATATACTCACATTGCATCAGTCCATAGTGAATACATTTTTAAGTATGTTTTTTGGTACACACAGAACATTTTACTTGTATTTTAGCATTTATGTATTTCATAACATCTTGTAGCATTGATCTGTTCCAAAAATTTCCAACACTGGATGGCAGGGCTGACATTCTAATAGGTTCACCCCTGCCAAGATCCTCAGTATATTTTTGTACCTACTTCTAACATTGGATCATTCCTTTTGGTTGTGTGACCATTTTATACCATTTTTCTTAGTCAAATATGTACTCATATTGCTGCTTTTCTCATCGTTTGAATCAAGGAGTCTGCATTCCTTGTATATCAGTCAATTCTAGCTCCACTTCACTATCACAGGAACTTTGGCTCAGGTGGCCAATGTCAAAACCATTCTCCTCACCATCATACACCCATACCACTCTTCTGTTATGAAAGCATGTATTTTACCCTACTAGACCATCTTCATCATCCATGCCTGAGTAATCTGATGATTTGCTTTTGATTGCCTCCAAAACTTGCACATCTGTTTTTTCATGTGCCATTGTACTGGATTGAACTACTTCTATGAAAAATTAAAAGAAAACTTTTAAAAACAAATCCTGGAGTGGTGTGTGTCTACTGGACCCACTGTGATGCTTGGCTAAACATAAGTAAAATAAAGTTATATGGAGCAAAAGGTAGGTAAAAATCCTGTTTTGCCACTTTTGTACACATGCACACACCATACCATTCATTATACCAAGTGAGTAAACACATAGATTTCTTCCTGTATCCCTCAGAGAAAGGTACTGAGATGCATGCTAAAGTACAAATTTATTATTGAAAAGTAAAGTATAGGCCCATTGAAGCCAGTACTATGTACCTCGGGTTAAACTGATAATGGGATCTAAAGTGTTAATCCCACATAGGTTTGAATTGGAAGCAGGAATGAGTTGTAAGTCACGTGGATCACCCTCTGTCTTGGTTACTTTTTTCATTGCTGAGACAAAATACCCAAAACTCAAAGTTAAAGGAGGAAAGGTTCATTTCATCTCACTATTTGTAGAGGTTTCAGTCCATACTTAGCTTGGTCCAAGGCAGGACAGCAAAGAAGAGGGACATTACAGAGGAGAAGCTGTTCATGGTATGGCAGGCAGGAAGCAGCAAGCAGCAAGTAGCAGCATAAGACTTCCCTTTCTCCCTTTGAAACCCACCCAAACTAAAAGCCTATTGATTAATGTGTGTTCTAATTGTCATTCAGAGCCATAAAATGTCTTAAACAGTTGTCAGCCCTAGCTAAAAGGTAACGTATTTGCTCTTTCTATTTTCTGCTGGTACTAAGATAATTTGCTGTTAAAATTTACTTAAACGTCTGTTATTCAGCCAGCTCTAATGAAAATGTAACATCTGTGAGTTAACTCTGAGATAAAAAATGTGCCAGGAACATTTTAAAATCCAAGGGGCTACTAGGCTTGTTACAAAAAGAAACCAGTAAGTAAGATAGGAAATAAAATATTTTTAAAGTTGTAAAGATGGGGAGGAGACAACATGGCTGAATAGACGAAGAACCTGGTTGAGAGCTATTCAGAGAAATTCAACTAAAACACAGGTAATTGGAAGAAAGGGGAGGAACATACACCCTGAAACCAAAATCAATCTCAAAAAAGAGATTCATAGATCAAGTGAAACATAAAGGACTTAATAAAACAGCCAGCCAACCCACCTGGCTGCTGGTGAGATCCTGGATCAGGATGACTGCCCACTATACTTGGAATCTAAAAAGAAGAAGAAGAAAGAATATACTGAAAGAACGTGGCTAAATCAAGCCACACAGGATAGACCTGGGATATAAAATCCCCTGCCTCTTCTGCCTTTCTCCCCCGTCTGTGGTTGTGTCCATACACGTGGACACTTAATTTGTTTGCTCTGTCCCTGGGCCCCGCCCATCCTACCCTGAGGATGCAACACCTTCCCTTGTGCCTGGAGTAAGTCTAGGCCCAGGAGGTGACAGACAGTATGCGCATGTCCATGTATGCTTTCCCGCGTGTCCTGTGCTTGTCCCTCCTGTCATTGAGACATACGTGGCTCCCCACGTCTGCACGTTCCCGTGCCTTCTGCGCACCCCATATTGGGATGTCCACACATGCTCCCATCTCTGATGCTGCGTATCCTTCCGAGAGTTGTGCCCTGCCTGCCTTTACACCCTCGCGGGCAGCCCTCCTGCATGTCTGCCTCCCCTGTAGGCGAGCCCAGCGAATGAGCTGGAGGATGTGGCAGTCAGCAGGCAAGAAGATGCCAAGGCCCCGGATGCGTCCGTGCTGAAGGCCCTGGGCCTGCCCCGGCCGGACTTCCACACTCTCATCTTGGACCTGGGAGCCCTCTCCTTTGTGGACACTGTGTGCATCAAGAGCCGGAAGAATGTGAGGGGCTATGGGCAGGTCACCCCCCACCCAGGCCCCAATCTGACCCTGCCACTGGCCCT
>RJWM01028798.1:0-25206 GCA_004363535.1 Dasyprocta punctata | reverse complement strand
GGTGCGGCCAAAAAAAAACAAAAAACAAACAGATTTGCTGGGTCTGGTAGCACATACCTGTAATCCCAGCACTCGGGAGGCTGAGGCATGAGGAACTCATTGAGTAAGGCCAGCTTGGGCTGCATAGTGAGTTCAAGGTCAGCCTGAACTAGACAGTCTCAAAACAAAACAAGAAGCAGGTTTGTTAGCTAGATGTGGTGGCACATGCCTGTAATCCCAGCACTCTGGAAGGCTGAGACAAAAAGAGTTGCAAATTTAAACTCAGCCTAGGCAACTCAGTGAGACCCTGTGTCAAAAACGGTTGGTGACATAGCTCAGTATAAAGGCCTTGAGTAAATAAATGAAGAAAGGAAGGAATGTAGTACATTGGTTGTCCCAGCTACTGAGAACAAGTGCTAGGATTAAACTCTACCATGCCCTCTACACGGAAGTATGCCAGGGCCTATGAGTACACAGGTGTGACAGTCACACTAGTTGCCAGATTCTAGGCATACCAGGCCCAGGTGGAAGTCTGTTCTCCAAGTCAATGCTGTGGAAATTCACCCAAACAATACCCACTTATGAGGCTGCTGGCCCTGAATGAGATGGACTGTGTGTGGAATGGGAAACAGAGCTAGTTTGGAGGGCAATGGCTACAGAGGCTATACTCAGCGCCTGGCCCAGAAGCCAAAGCTTGCCAAGTCAGGAGTTTGGACAGACCACAGCAGGCAGGAAGAGAGCATCTTTATTGGGGATGAGTCCTGACAACACAGGGGAAGGCATCTGTGGACACCAAGGCTTAGGGAGATGTCCTGGATAGGCGCAGGCATTACATCAAGACACCATGAACCATCCCTCTTAGGCTGCTACCTCTTCATCTCCTGTGAGCTACGTGGAGGCTCAGGAGTGCAGGAAGCGGTTGAAGGCGTTATAGGCCGACTCCAAATCAAAGAGCATCTGGCGTACCTGGGAGTCATCCAGCTCATCAGAGGCTGACATGCCACTGAGGGTCTGCAGCCTAGGGGAACAGCAGTGCCTGAGTGAGGGCTGCAGGCAGGTCACTGCATCCGCAGCTCTGTAAGCCTGTGAGGCACTCACCATTGGCTGACTGTTTGGCGACCCTCAAAATCTGGAGGCAAGTGGCTCATGCGGTGCATGGTCTCCATCAGCTCCCTCAGGTCAGGCTGGATCTACAGACACAGGAATGGGGCTGAGACCCCCCGTCTCTTTTCTCCTCCCAACCCCCACTCTTACCCCAGTCCTGCACCTCATCCATGGCGCGAATCTCCAGGCGCAGCTTGTCCATGACTGTGATGAACAGCTGTAGGGGTGGATGTGAGGCATCTTGGACCCACTCAGGACCTCAGAGCTCACAGGCCCAGGGTCAAACTCCTACCCCTTCCACTTCGGCCTCTTCCCCACACCCTGTTCCCCAAGCCCAGGGCTCCTCTCTGCTGGGGATGGGGCTCCTGAGGCTATAGGAGTTTGGGATCCCAATTGTGAGAGGGGCTGTATGGCAACTGGGAGGCACCAGAGTAGACCCGGGAGGGGGCTCTGAATGCTGCTCATCTCCATCCACCATGCACAAGTGACTGCAGCAGAAAGGCCTCTCTCCTAACTCCAACAGGTCCCTCCAGGGAGGCCAGGTGTACCGAAACCACATCTGCGATGCAGCGGTTGAGGTTGCCCTTGTCGTCCTTGATGGTGATGGGTCGGTCCTCTTTAATCCTCTCCATTGCCAGCGGGCAGTCCAGCTGCAGGGAGCCAACATGGGTGCTGGGGCTCCTGGGGCCTTGCTGCAATGGCCCCACACCTGTGCCCAACCACACCCTTCCTGCTGAGTGAAGGAACAGGCTCACTCACGCGGAACTTGCGGCAGAATTCATCGATGGAGCTGATTTCTGAGCCTTGAACCTGCCTGAAGGCAGCTTTGTACTGGACCAGGAGACGGGAGCAGGCTGCAGTGTACCTAGGAGAGGATTGGCAGCTGTGCTGAGCTGGGACCAGCCCTGCCAGCCCACCTTGCTCTCCCTCAGCTTTGACTGTTCAGAGACAGGGCACCTCTAATGAAAGACTGGTTGACAGGTCTCAGAAAGCTATTATGGGTCAAGGGCTCTCATTAGTTTTGCACAAGAACTCTGAATGAGAACAGGGAAAAAGGACCAAAATATGACCACCAGAGATGGCACTCATTGACCTGGAGGTCAGCACTGAACAGAGGTCCAAGCTTGCCTGGCCTCTGGACCACAGTGTTGGTATCCATTAGAAGTCTGTCATCCTGGGGGACCAGCCTGTCAGGTGTATCACCTCACTGAAGCCTCTGTATCCATGCTGGGCACCAGGCCTAGGCAATACCACCTCTCCAAGTGGGCAGTGAGGCTTCCACTCACCTTCAGAGGTCTTTCCATCAGCAAGGCGAACCAGTCTATGCCTGGGGACAGGGCCCAGGTCACACGCATTCAGTAACAGATACTTCTCCATCCCTGCAAGACTTTTCAGGCAAAGCCAGTGCTAAGGCCACCCCCTAGAACCTCAGTGTACCCCCAGAGCAGGTACCCCCATCTTAGGTGCCCCATGTAGGGCAAAACCAGGCTTTGGAGGAGAGGTACCCATCCTAGCCATCAGAGGGCTGTGGATCACTCACTCATTAGGGGTGACGCAGTCCTTTATGTATGCTTTCTCCAGCGCCTGCATTGTCTTCACCACTGCGAACAGTTCTGCCATGTTGTCATACCTGAGATAACCTGTCCATCAGGCCACAGCCATGAGACAGGGAAGGCCAAGTCTCTGGAGCCCAGGAAGCCAAAGGGCATGGGGACCAGAAGCACAGATATGGCAGAACTGTCAGCCTGCCTCCTACCCCATCCCTGGCAGGTGGTCCTTAGATACTGTCTTTCCACTCAACCATCAATGTGGTGGTGGGGTTAGGGGCGGCTACTCTGGGGTGGCTACATGGGCATGAATGTGTGTGCTGGGGGGATGTTGACTCACTTCTCCCGCTCCCGGGCATTCTTGTACAACTTCACTTCCTGTTAGGGAGAATACCAGCATGTCAGCCAGCATCACTGAGTGGTTGCAGGACCTGGTGAGATCATGTGGGCATCTATTGTGGGCCAACACTGACCAGGTGGGTACCTGCCACTCACCTCATACAGTTCCGGCTTGTTCCCGGGGGCTGCAACAGAGCAGGAAGAGACCTAGCAGACCGGCTACAAGGTCCTAACCCCATTTCAGTTCCTTCATTGAGGCCTCCCCACTGCTGTGTCCTGAAGAGCTCAGAGGGAGCTAGAGGATGGGAATTCCAACCTCATGCCCCATCAGTGAGCAACAGTGTACCTTAGAAGGGCTGAGGGCCACATGCCAGTCCTGGCTGCCCATCCTACCTTGCTGACAGTGCCATAATATGGTGCAGATAAAGCTTGTCACACACAACCAAGCTAAATGACACGGGGATGCCCAGGATACCTGGGTTTCTGGTCACACTGAAGCCATCACCTCTGTGGCCAGTAGGGCCAAGCCATCAGTGTTCTACCATAAACCACCCTGGCAACCCATCCCCAAGCCTAAATGTGGAGTGGGGGTGAAGTCATACAGATTACCTTGGTCCTTCAGCCACCCCACCACTCTACTCACCTCCCATACCCGGAGTGGCTGGGATCCCATGAAACATCCTGAAAGTTCTGGAGCCACAGCACGGAAACCTGGGGGGACAGCCAGTAGTATCTCAATGAGGCCATGATACCACAGGAGTGGGGTTCCCTGGGGCGCAAAGTCTCACGCCCACCCTCCACACAAGCAACAGGGCACCATGGGGCCATCAGAAGGAAGCGAGGCATAGACAATGAATGGTGAGGAGTGATGGTGCTGGGCAGGTCTGCCTTGCCGTGTGACTGAGACTGAGAAAAGAGGAGGTGGTAGCTGCTGGAAAACCTGTGGGTAAGAAACAGCATGTGAACATAGGGTCTTGGGGCTGAGTGCAAAAGTGAAGAGTCCCGCGGGAGGGTCCTGTCTGGTGAGGAAGAGAGCCAATCGGTGGAACAGTCGCAGCATGCTCTGGACATAGAACCAGAGATCCACGCAAAGATTTGAAATAGGTCGGAAATAAAAAAAGGAAGTAGGAATGACACCCTTGTTTTCGGTCTGGTGGCACCACGACCGTAGGCAGGTGGCGGGGTCCAGACGGCGGGAAAGGCCTGTGGGCGGGGCAGAGGGCCGAGTTGGGGGGCCGGTTGTCTACAGTGGCGGATGCTCCTTGACAGCAACCGGGAGCAAGCGAACACGAGCCCTCGACAGCGCCAGGCTAGGCGCGGGCAAGACGCGATCTTCTGGTGCCGGAAGCCCTGCCGGCACTCGCGGTTATTACCTGGGGCTCTCAGCCGCTCCCGGAGATGGCGACAGGCTGGGAACTCTCGACTAGCAACTAAGCGCTCTCCAGCTGGCCTCTGCGCGCCGGAAACACGGATCAGCAGCTCGGCGCACTACCCGCCCACCTGCGTCTTTGCGACACTTCCGGCCACACCCCCGCCTGGGCCGGCAAGGAGACGCGACACAAGAGAGCTTAAGGGATGAGAGGTGGTTGTGGACGTCTTGTACGCGTGCTGCAGCAGGAATTTTTTTTTTTTTTTTTTTTGAGACAGAGTCTAGGAGTGTAGTCCAGGCTGGTCTTGAACTCACTACGTAGCCCAGGCTGGCCTCGAACTAATGGCAATCCTCCTGCTTCAGCCTCCCAAGTACAGGGTTTACAGGCGTGTGTCACCATGCCCAGCTTGTTATTACTGAAAGCTGACAGCCAGTAATGTTTTTTTGGTGGTGGGTTGGGCGGGGGTATCTGGGAATCCAACTCAGGACCTTATACTGTGCCACTAAGCTATATCCCCAGTCTCACTGAAAGCTCTAAAAGGTTCGCCATTACTGGTCTAGGGTATCTGTGGACTTCCTGGAGGAAGGGGCTGAGTAAAAGTGGAATCCACTCTCACAGTGTTCACCCACCCCTCAGGTAGCAGAGGGAAGAAAGCAGCAGTAGCTTTGTTTATTGAGGCTTCTGAGGTGGGGAATGTAGGGTGGGGGTCAGAGGCGTTGGAAGAAGAGCTTGGGGCCCCGATCCAGTGAGCATGCCCCCCGGGCTGGCAGTAACTGGTGAAGGGCATCACGGTCCTCAGGGCACAGGCTTCTGCTACACAGTTGCAGCTCCTGCAGTTGTGCAGTAATCTTGTCCCAGAGGCCAGGGGCCAGGGGGCCCTGGATTGCGCAGCCTGCAGAGAGGCAGAAGGTATGGTTTAATCGGTGGGACAGAGAGGCTCAGGTCACTGAACTGCCAGGGCTTGATCCTTAGGTTAAAATTACCTCTAGGCTTAGGACCTCAGGGAGCTAGGTGAGAAAAGTACAGGTGCCAGGAAGCCAGGTGTGTGAAGTGCAAGGGATGAGGCACGAACTGAGGCCTCCCCTGTGCACAGCCTCCCCTGAGGTTCTCTGTCCAGCCCCAGGCTGGGCCTGCCAGGTTGCTGATCCCCAGTTCACCAGACACACCTCTCCTAAAACTGTCTTCCAGACAGCTGAGTTGGGGCCGCAGCATAGATAGGATCTGAAAAACTGCTGCCAGTTGGAAGGGTCCTTTGGTGGTAATTTTCTTCCTGCTACTAAGATGAGGAAATCCTATGGAATAGGGTCCTTCCTATCATGGTATACCTTGGGGGTCAGGCTAGATGGGCCAGAGGCAGAGATCCCCAGGCTCCCCCACCTCTGGCTCATGCCCCAGTCCTCAGGTCCCTTTCCTGTGTTGCTGCGAACTGCCTCTCACCATTCAGCCTCATGGAGCCTTACCACCTGGATGGTGGCAGTGACAGCCCCTTAGGAACAACCTAGCCTCAGGCAACCAAGTTGTGTCATAGGCTGGAACACAGCAGGGGTGGCCCTTACCTGACAGGCCAAGGAAGCTGAGGCCTTGGGACCTCTCCTGGAGGGCAGAAAGGAGCTCCTTCAGGCTGGTACAGCTGATCTTGGGGTTGGCAGACAGGTCCAGAGAGATGAGTGAGGGACAGAGAGGGAGACACCTGAGACAATGTGGGGAGTCAGGAATTAGCTCCGAGGTCAGCCCTCACTCCATCACCAGGGAAGAGTACCCAGCAGGCTTTGCTTGGCCTGGCACAAGTGGAAGTTCGTCAAAGGCTAGCAGCACTGGCCAAGGGTCAGGACTGCGATAGCCAGTTTTGGATGTGCCTGGTCTGACTTGAGCATCACCTGACACTCCCCTGCAAACCTGCCAAAGATCTAGGGGCATAAGGGTGGTGGCCCTTGTGTGGGTTGAAGCACAAAGGGTGACAAGGAAGGACACACCACAGGAAAACTCTCAAGAGCCCCAGGAGTGTGGACAGAAACTCAAGGAAGGTAACATGCCTACCAGGGCCAGCCCCAGAGATAGGGTGGAAGCAGAGAGGAACCAGCACCACCTGAACCAGTTCGTGGGAGGTCCCAGGCCTTCAGATGAGGACCATTTAGGATGGTAGCAGTGGGGTGGGGGTGTTACCTGCTCAATTCTCCCACAGCCTTGTCACTCAGGTAGTTTGAAGACAGGGTCAGATGGGCCAGAGCACAGCCTTCCTGGAAGCAAGCAGAATCCAAGCTTAATGGTACCTGCCTTGCCCTTCTCCACATAGAAACCCCCCCTCCCCCACCAAAACCTTCTAGTTGGGAGATAGAAAGTACCACTCCTTCTAGGTATCAATTATACTTGGGATGCTGTGATATGGCAGTCACAGGGACATATCCTGTCTGGAACCCTCAGAACAGGGAACAGGGTACATGTGTGTATGTGTAGAGGTGGTGTTTCCTTTGGGACCTACCTGGTGTGGGGAGGACACTGTAGTCCTAAGTGTCTTTCCTAGTGACCAGGAAGTTACAGCTCACAGCAGACATATGTACAGACATGCCAGGCTATTCTTCCCAAAACCTACTCTCTCCCTATATCCCCCCGCTCCCAGGCCCCCAGGGCTTTAGCTTTGGAACCATTGGCCTCTGGTCTCTAATATCCCCCTATTCTGGCTGGGTAGTACATTTCCCCACCTTGTACCTTGGTTAGGTATCTGACTACTGGTTCCATGAGGCCCAAGTTGCTCTTGCCAGCTGCCACAGAGCTGAGCTCTAGATGCAGAAGGGCACAGGTGGGCAGGCTCTGCAGGGCCCTGGCCAGGGCGGGGGTGCCAAGTGGGTTGTAGGACAGGGACAGGGTCTTTAGGTGCGCAGCATCTGCAAGTGCCAGGACCTGTCAGCCCCATGTGGCCACCACCTACCCAGAATCCCACACCCAGAGTTCCAGGCCCAAAAACTTTGCAACCCCTTTGGAGAAACTTATCCCTGAATTTTGTGTAGGGAAACTGAGGTACTCAAGAAAAAGCTTTCTATTTCTCCTGCTGGAGATGGGGCCTTGGGCCAGGACATCTGTCTGGAGGCCAGGGGAGCATTTCCACCATAGCTCTCCAGCCCCAGGTACCTCCCCTGGGTGGCCCCAGTTCCCAACTCTTGGCCCTGGGGCTGCTGTCTTAGCATCCTGGTGGGTTCATGGTGGAACTGCTTGGGTCTGCAAAACATTCAAGTCATAGGCACAAGAAATCTTCAGAGGTAGAGACAGCCTTCCTGGCATACCACTAGGTGTGGTGTAGCAGGGGCTAGGGTGAGTATTGCAGGGACAGCCCAGGCTGGGCACACACCACATAGCCCTCAGAGCCCAGGCAGTTCTACCTGTGTGTTTACAGAAGCTGAAGAAGCCATGCCTGACACACATGATGTCCCAGGGCCTTCTGCTCAAGGCCCCTGAGTTCCCTTACCTGGACTCAAGGAATAGACCTGCCCTGTTAGCTTACCTTGGAAGGCACTACCCAGGGCTGCCTGGTGGCTCAGGAAGAAGTTGGGGCCAAAGCCACAGGCCTGGAGGCGCAAGGTACTGAGCAAGGGACAGGCCCGCAGGATGGAGGCCAGAGCCTGGCCAGAGCCATCGCCCAGAGGGTTCATGCTTAAATCCAACTCTTCCAAGTTCTGTGGAAGACATGGGTGGGCCTTGAGCTCCCAGTCCTCTCAGAGGGTCTGGTCTCTTGTACAGTACAGGCCTGTTCCAGTGTTGGGCATGAGCCAGGTCTCCCAGGCAACCCAGTGACTGGCTAAATGAGAACCCTGATGCCTCCCGGCTGCTGGGACAGTGTCCTGGGTCTGTACCTGTAAAGTGCCCTGGCCTGTAGGGCCTCCAGCAAGCTGGCGTAGACCTTCCTGGCTCAGGTGGTTGGAGGAGAGGTCAAGGAGGACGAGGTTAGGCATAGTGGCCAGGGCAGACAGCAGCTCAGTAGCACATCCATCCCCCAGCCGGTTCCCTGCCAGGCGCAGCTCACGGAGCCCAGTGTGCATCTTGAGGGCCCGCAGCAGAGGCATGAGTTGGGCCTGGCGCAGGGCTAGGGAGCAGATGCTGAAGGAGGGGCCTGAGCCCTGGCGCTCAATGGCCCGCAGCACCTGCACATGCTCCCCTAGGGAGGGAGATGTGGGTCATTTGGGGTAGAGCCAACACTGTTGCCTCTGAACCCTCTGGGGAAAACAGGCAGCTTGGGAGCTAGGCTGAGTTCATTCGCACAGGTATGGGATTCAGTGCTATGGGAGCCCCCTACACGAAGCAGGTCTCCCCATCCCAAGACAAGTTCCTACTCAGGAAGCTCGAAGCCTACACCAGCCACTCTTCCTGGGCTTCACTTCTACAGCGTGGGTTCCTTTACAACATCACACCCAACTTCCCATGAGCTCTAGCCTGTCTGGCCCATCATGTTGCCCTCCTATGTGGCAGGTGCCAGGCTGGAGGGGGCCCAGTGGACCTGGGAGTAGCACAGGTGGGTGAGGCCTGCATGCCCAGCCCTTCAGCCCAAGCTTCCAAACAAAGCTAGGGCTCTCCAGAGTCCTCACCTTGCCCCAGGCTCTGGCAGGCCCTGTGGTAGCGGTCTGTCAGCGGGGGGAGGTCCCATGAAGTTACTTCAGCCAACACCTAGGGAACACAGTGGGTGATCATCCTAGCAAGAGGGACAGTCCATGCCCATGGCCCAACTGCCCACCTCATCATTGCTCTGCAGGACATCAGGGATAGGGTCCTGAGGGGCTAGCAGAGCCCCCTCCTTCTGTAGGGTGAGCCTCGGCAGCAGCCCAAAGGTCTGGTAGTAGCGCTGGGCAGCCTGTTCCACCAGCCAGGCCACAGAGTGGGCCTCGTTGCTGTGGAGAGAGTTGGTACACTGAGTCCAGGAAATGCCCTAGGGTCTTGCCATCCCTGCCTAACGCCTACACTATCTTCATCTAGCTGCTTTTTCTCTCTTCCCTGGACCCCTGACACTCCAGGGACTTGTGCATGAGCCTGTGCAGGACACTCACTCGGGCACCCTGGGGCATAGTAGAGGTGGGGGCTGTAGTCAGAAGTCCTTATCATGTGTCCCAGCCTGACATGCACACAAAAGGACAGTGTCTTCTTGGCATGGAGCTGCAGGGTAGGCATAGGGAGCTGGGGTTGGGAGAAGGCAAATGACACCTTACCTGTGTGGGACAGGGATGAGGAAAAGGTGGTCCTGAACTCGAACACGAACTCGAATAGGCGGGGGTGGAGCAAGACTCTGGCAGGTGGGGGCAGGGGAAGGAGCAGTCAGAAAAGACAGAGGCCACCACCCCACCTGCCCACAATGCCAGCTCCACTCCCAGCTTGTGCACCCACCACAGACTGGCCAGCTTCAGGATTCTCTCCACTGGGCCCCAAGGCCCTGGGCATGACGGGATTCCCAGAGGGCTCTGCAGCCATGTCTCCCACTTTGTCCAGTGGACTCCAACTCTTGAAACAGGTCAGGCGGCTCTGTCTGGCCCGGCCCCCAGGTCTGATGGGGCGCTCCTCATCTGACCCTGAGGCATTGCTGTCACTGTCCCCACTGCCCTGAGGGCAGGCCAGGTGGGATGGATGGCTGTACATTAGGGGTTCATCCAACTCTAACCAGTCTCCAGCCAGGTATTCCTCCTCAGGAATGAGTGCCGCCTTGGGGAGAGGACCTTCACTTGTGTCCCGAAATGAGCCTGGTCCCTGGTAGCGGCTCTGACCTCCACCTACACCTCTGATAGCTGCCTGGTAGGCTGCTCGGCTGGTGCTTGCTGTGGCTGCCTCCCTACTGCTGGCAGGACCAGATGTCCAGGCTTCATCCTGCTGTGCCAAGGCAGAGTGCCTCAGCCTCTTCTGGGATGGCCCATGGGGGCTCACAGTGTTCTCACTATCTGAGCTGCTGCTGCTAGCCAGTCTGTGTCTGCTCCTTCGAGGCCTGGCCACAGCTGATGCAGTCTGCTCTGGTGAGATCCTAGGATGGGTCGGAGAAGCTGGGGGCTTGGAGCAAGGGCTCAAGGGTGGAGACATCTCAGGGTCAAACAGATGGTTACTTATGACAGTCCGGGGGGCTGGAGTGCTACAGGGGGCTGTAGGAGAGAGAATCTGTCATGAGATAGTGCTCAGCACCTCCTATCCTGATACTTATGCTACAGTGATCCCTTGGAGTCAGAGCTCAGGGCCCAGTGGTGATGTCCCAAGGGACAAAAGAGATGTTACTTGCCTGGGCCCAACGAGGCTGCTTGGAGCCTCCTCTCCATGGCTGCTGCCTTCTGTCGTGTTTCAAGGTCCAGGTCCTTGCAGTACAGCTTCACCCACTGCTGTAGTGTCTCCAGTGGGCTGTGGCCCTGTGTGACCCACAATTGAGCAAGGGACAGATAGCCCCACCTGCCAGCCCTGCCTCCACCCGCACCAAGCTCACCTTCCTGGTTTGGAGGGTGACAGATGCCCCTCGCTCAATAAGCAGCTCAGCCACCTCAAAGTGACCACAGTTGAGAGCATCATGCAGAGGGGTGATGCCCTCACACCCCTGGCCACCAGGGTCATCCACCGAGGCCCCATGGTCCAGGAGGAAGCGGACAATCTCTGTGGGCCAGAGGACATGAGCCTAGCTCCCAGCACCAAGCTCAGACCTGTCCTCACTCCCTGCACCCTCCCCATGTGCCAGGTGTCACCCATACTCTGCTTACCCAGATGCCCATAGTTGCAGGCTTCATGCAGAGGCGTCCAGCCACAGTAGTCCCGAGGGTTAACAGGATGGCCCTATGACCAATGACAGGAAAGACCCAGCCTTTCATGCCTTGCAGGCTGGCCTGGTCCCAGGAGCTTTGTGGCTCGAGTAAGGCTGGGGTCCCACAGTCTATCGCTTGGCCCAGCCCTCTCCTCCTTTGGTCCTGGTCTCAGCAGTGAGAACAGAGCTTACCTTATGCCCCTGTCTGGCTGAGCAGCCATCATGTCCCCTCTAGCATCTGAGCTGCCCTGTCCCTGGTGGGCTTGGGCCTTCAGGTCCCATTCCAAAGATGACATCGATCCTAGCCAAGCCCACAGCTCCTCTGGCATGGAACTGAGGCCAGGTGGTGCATTTGGGATGGCAGCCCACCTGTTTCACAAGGTCCTGGACACGACGCAGACGACCTTCGATGCAGGCTCGGTGCAGCAGGGTCTCACCCATGTCATTGCGCCGGTTCCACTGTACAGACAGTAGCCCAGGCAGAGGTGTGAGGGGTTGGTGGTGCTGCTGGGCCCACAATGGGATAGAGAGCATCATCCTCACCTTGTTCACCTTCCGCCGGCCCAGGCAGGCCTGACGCTCCTCATGCTCCTCTGGCTCCCGGGATGGGTCATCAGCATCATCCTCTGGAATACAGCCAGCCCAGCTTTGAGCCTGTGGAAGGCCAGCAGAGAAGCCCCTATCCCACCCAGGCTTCCTAACTGCTAAGGAAAAAAGTGAACTCTGGGGATAGTGGGCTCCAGGGTTCCTTTGCCACGTGAGGTCCCCCCCAGCCCTCTCTAACAACCCACTTCCACCTACAGCACCTACCTCTGGCCTGTCTGCTCCACCCAAGCCTGCTTCTCCCTGTCCAGCCTGTGCTGGCCTCTCACCCATACACCCAGGGAGCACAGCAGGTGACCAATCTCTATTCCCCACCTGCCACCCCACCCCCTTTTTCTTTTATTTGCAGTACCGGGGATCGAACTCTCAACCTCCTGCCTGCCAGGCAGGCGCTTAAGCCACTGAGCCAAATTCCTGGCCCTAGTTTTTTTGAGGTAGGGTTGCACTATGTAGTTCAGCCTGACCTTGCTCATGTTGTAGCTCAAGCTGGCCTCAAACTCACAACACTCCACCTACCTCAGCCTCCCGAGTGCTGGGATTAAAGGCATGCGCCACCACGCCCGGCTGCACCCCCTCTTCTGAGAATCACTTTTATGAGGCTAAATCACCCTGTTAGGCCAGATGCCCAACATACTCCTGTGTTCTCAGCAACCTCCCCTGCTTCTGGTGATTCTTGAGACTCCCTTTCACCAAGCCGTTTCTGACTGGCTCCCTTTGGCTTCTTTCTATACCTTTACCACGCTTATATCCTTCTCCTTCACTGGCTTTTCTCCCCCTAGACAGTGCATTGCTAATAAGTCACTACTTTGCCTAGGGTGGGCTTGTGATTCTCCTGGCTCAGCCTCCCAGAGTGCTGAGATTACAGACATGTGCCACCACACCTAGCTCACTGGCCTCTCTTGCTATGCCTGCTTGCAGAGTGGAATTCCCTGAAGTTCCAGTCTCTGGATCCCTTTTCCCACACCAGCTACACATGAGTGACACCCAAAATGACCTATTCTACAAAGCATAGTCCTAGCTTATAGTTGCTAGGCCACTTTTCTTTCTTTCTTTTTTTTTTTTTTTCCCGGCACTGGGGATCAAACTCTCAACCTTGCACCTGCCAGGCAGGTGCTTAAGCCACTAAGCCAAACTCCCAGCCCTGCTTTTTTGAGGCAGGGTCGCACTGTGTAGCTCAGGCTGGCCTTGTGCTCACATTGTAGCCCAAGCTGGCCTCCAACTCACAACACTCCTCCTACCTCAGCCTCTCGAGTGCTGGGATTAAAGGCGTGTGCCACCACGCCCGGCTTAGGCCACTTTTCTTGAGATTGCAGAAGCTCATTAAATTCATACCTGAAGGCAGGGCCTTTCCAGGGACTCATCCCAAATCTTTTCTTTTTTGGACTGGGAATCAAACACCCCAAATCTTATGGACAGGCGCCCTACCACTCATTGCTAAGGTGGAAATCAGCCTACACCTGTACATTTCTCAGACTGCTCTCAGCTCCCACAATCTAAGCTCTCTGCTCATATTCACCTTCTGCACAGCTGGCTGAGCTGGCCTCTTGAGTGTGCTCAGCTCTGGCACAGGGCAGCAAGGCCCTCTGTGATATACTCTTGTCTCATTTGCCCTAGACATTAGACATATGCCTCTTAACGGGACCATCTCCTAGGCTGGTCCCATGTAGCCTTCTCTAATGCCCACTCAACCTGACAACTGGGCTTCTCCAGGCTCCCTGCATGCTGCCAGACTCTTTCATCCACTTCTACAGAAGGACGTGCCCTGTCTGACTGTGGCTGTTTCCCTACCACAGGTTCTCAGCAGATTCTGTGAGGGCACCCCTCCTCAACATGCTAGTACAAGGCCCAGCTCAAGCCAGAGGAACAATACTAGGTGTAGCCACCACAGCAATCAAGGTAGCGCTCAGCCCTCACCACTCTCAGAGAGTTCCAGCTCAATGGTCTCCAGGGCCTCGATGGCCTCTTCCTCCACTTCTTCCTCCTCCTCTTCAGCCACACTTAGCTCCTGAAGTTTGGCTTCAGTGCCAGGGGCATCTTGGGGCTGTAGCCTCAACTGCACAGTGTGTAGGTGCTGTAAGACCTGCCTCTGAGGAGCAGAGGGGAATGTCCTGCTCAGGGCTGGGGGCGCAGGGCATGGAGGGAAAGATGTGAGTGTGGAACAAGGGGGACAGGCAAGCTACAAGGATGCTGGGCTTGTTGGGGACCCAGTGTGGGTGGGACCAGCTCTTGTACCTGAAGCTGGGGCTGCTGCGCCTGCTGGGCACAGTTGAGAGCCTTCTGGAAGCACGGTGCCAACAACTCATAAGCATCACCAGCCTCCTCGCGGGACAGTGCAATGTTGAGCCAGGTCTTGGCTTCCTGGAGCAGAGAAGAAGGGTGAGGTTGGGTGCTGCTGCCCACATTCAGCTGGCCTCAGTCTTACCCAGCAGCCCACATGAAACAGGAATATGTGCTTAATCCTGCCCTATCTCCTTGGGAGGAAGTGCCTAACCAGTGGTGGCATCCATCCATGCCTCCTGGCTGGACAGCAGTAGTCCCACAGCAAAGTCATGAGGACAAACCTGTTGGGAGGGCAGGGAAGGGGAGGGTATTCACCTCCAGGGCATTGCCTTTGCATAGCCTCAGTTCTTCTTCATAGTGGTGCACAGCCTGGCGATGGTTCTTCATATCTCCCAGTGTGGTGGCCAGGGACACATGGATGGTGGCCAGTTCAAGGTCTGGCCTGTTCAGCCACTCAGCAAAATGCAGCTGAGGAGCCAATATAGTGAGGTCCATGTCCACTGAGCACCTTTCCAGCCCTTTCCTCCCACTCCAACCAGGAGTCACAAACCTGCTTCTGATAAGCCTCAGCTGCCTTGGGGAAGTCACCTGCCTTAGAGAACAGGTCTCCCAGCTGCTCACAGATGGCCATGGCACCCTGAGGGTCCCTGCCCTCAGCTTCCTCCAGCTGTTGTTGCAACTGGACCACTGCCAGCACTGCTAGAAAAAGTCTTGTGTGAGGGGCAGCACGGTGCAGGGCCCTAACCTAGCTTCACCCCCCATCACTCAGTTCCCTCTAGCAGGTCATCTAACCCCTCCATGCATCCACCTGGAGAATATATGTGGAGCACCTTACAGATTAGAACTAACATGCACAACAGCCTGGAATGGAGCCTGGCTTGCAACATAGGCCAACCAACATTAACTACGACTGTCCCTGTGGTTAGTGTCGTACTACCTGCTCTCCCACCCCAGTAGAATGGTGGAATTACTGTTGTCTCCAACTTGTCAATAAAGATGCTGCCTCATGAGTAAAGGGTAGGCCTGTGTCCTCACATTTCAGTGCCCCTTGTTAGACTCAGCTAAAAGTGAGGGTCTTCTCTTGATAGAGACCTGCCCTTCTTGCTAGAAGAGGATCCTGCTAAAGCTGCTGCTTCCCCATGAACCTTTGGTTGGACTTCCTCTACTGAGGGAGCAGAGCCCTCTCCACCCTTTCAGGCTATTCAGTCTTCAGGCTCCTGTCCAGCCTCACCGTACTTGAGGCTCTGGCAGACTGCTGCCCTTTGGGCAGGCTTCTGGGAACCCAGCCTATAGGCCTTCTTCAGAGCTCGTTTTGCAGCCAAAAAGTCTCCCAAGTCTTGGAGGACCTAGGGAGCAAAGGAAAATGAGCCTACACATTCCCCAACGCCCATGTCCACCCAGGAGATGAACCCAGAGTGGATGAGAGTGGCACCTGGGAGACCACCACACAGCACTCGCTCTCCATGAATCGCTTCTTCATGGCACGAGCACACTCCCGGGCCCCCTCCAGGCAGCGCATGGCCTGAGAATGCTGTCCTGCACGCCAGTGGATAGCACCCAGGTTGTAGCGGGCACGATAGAGGTCCTCATAGAGGTGGTTATGTCTGCAAGGGATGAAGATAACAGGTGCTGAGAATGCCCAGGACCTTCTAGATTTGGAAGAGTGGATAGAGAACACTGAAGCATTTAAGATGGCACCGAAGTGGAGGGAACATCCTGCCAATTATCATGCAGACCCCAGCCCTGCCATGCTACAGTCTTAGGGCCCAACTCTGCTCTTCCCTAGCTTCTAGTGCAGATGTGAGGGGTCTCTCTGTTCATGGAAAATCAAGAGCCCAGCCAGGATGTGCTCTCAGGGGGGATGCTAAGGGCTATCCTACTCCTTCCTGGGGTGGGGCTGGGGCCTCACTCAGCAAGAAAGATGCTCTTCTTGAAGTAGGCATTGCACAAGGCCATCTGCTGCAGGCTCTCAAAGGTAAGGCCCAGGTTGAGGTAGAGTCGGGTCCTCATCTCGCTCAGCTCTCGCTGGGTCAGTGTCCCTGGAAGATGCCCCCTCCAAACATTCAGCAGGTTCTCCCCAGGTAGGGTTTCCAACTTCTCCCCCACCCTTCCTTCTGCCTCTCACAGTGACAGTCAGGGCTCCTGCTGCAGACTGTGTGAAGAGCACAGAGTAGGTGCCTGCAGACCCTCACCCAGGAACTTTAAAAAGGGAGGGGCCTGAGAGGCAAAAGTGCAGAGGTGCAGAGGGGCTGAACAAGGCCACCGACCCTCTAGCTTCTCATCCACGATAGCCAAGCTCTTCTCAAAGGCAGCCTGGGCCTGCAGCAAAGCCTTCCTCGACTGGCAGTGGTCATAGATATCCAGGTGAGTGCGGCCAATGGTGGCCCAGGCCCTCTGCAGCTCCGTGTGGTTGGATAGGGAGCCAGCCAGTTCCAGATAGCGGTGCTGGTGCTGGTGTGGAGAGGAAAAGCCACGAACTGACCCCACCTCAAGCAATCCACAAGTCCTGACCACAGGGAAAGCTACTCTTGCCCAGGAGAACCCCCTGTTGCCCCAAAGCCCCACAGAGCTGGTCACATATGTCACCTTTGCTCTGCACCAAGGCTTGTCTGTGGTGACAGCAGCTCCATGCTGCAACTAGTTAATGTTCTTTGTCACAGAAGAAGTCCCGGAGTCGCTGATACGTTACTCATGTTGCCCAGCAGCAATGGGTCCTCTCCCACATACAGAGCTTAAGTAATAGTCCCCTAACGGCTCCTGCCACCTGCCTGGAGGCCGCAATGCCTTACCTGCAGAGCCGCCGAGTAGTCCTCCATCTCGGCCAGCCTTTCTCCGATCTTGCGGTGGGCCACTGCACAACCCAAGGGGTCCTGGGCGCCCTCCAGCAGCCGTAACTCCTGCCGGTGTTCCTCCAGGGCCTCCGCGTAGCGGCCTGGAGAGGGGCACCGTGCCGTAATTGGTCGGGCGTCCCGAAAGGGTAGGGTCCCCACAGCGCCCGGCGCCTGCGCGCGCTCACCATGGCTGGCCAGGAGTTCCCCTAGCTGATGGCAGAAGGCCGCCTCCTCCCGCGGCTGCCCGCTCCTTTGCGCTCTGGCCTTGGCCTTGCTCAGCTCTGCCGGGAGGAAGGACAGTGGGGGGCTAAGCAGAGGTCCACTCCCCATCCTGAGACCGTAACCCGCGCCCCGAGGGACTCACGACGAAGCTCACGCTCCAAGATCATGATCGATCCCAGCCGCGGTCGCGGGATCCAGACTTCCCGCGCGGCGCCGAGGCCCCGCCCAGACCGCCCCTCTCGGCCTCCGTGTCGGCCACGCCCAGATCTCTGGCGCCTGCTTGGTCCTGCCCGGAAGGCGTCAAGGCCGAGGCCCCGCCCTCTTATGAGGGTTGTAATTTGGCATGCTAATTTAACTGAGGAGTAGATGCTACTGAGACCTGCCCGTTTGAGGTGGACACAACCAATCACATTTGGGGATTCCAACCCCAGGTGGGGGTGATCGGGAGGTGTGTGGGGGATATGTTTTCCAAAAGGAGCAAAGTAGTCTCATGTGTGCTGGCTAAGTTACCGGGAAGATCCAGTGAAGACACGTTAAAACTGCAAAACTGCTTTGTGTTGAGACGTAAGAGGGAGTTAGGGTCTAGTTTGAGGGTATTTTCACTCAGATTTCTCACTTGCACCAAGGATTTACAATTATCTGGCATCCTTGGGATACCCCACCCTTCTTACCTTGAGGCTGAACACATGCCATGTCTTGAGGCTGTCACTCCTGGTTACGCAGCAAGTCTAGCACTGGGCACCTGGTGCCACTGTGTAGTGAAGGACCCAGAGGATGGGGAAAATGTCCCATGAAAGACCAGAAGAGTGGAAGATGGAGAGGTTTATTTTCTTTTTTTATTTTTTGCGGCACCGGAGATTGAACTCACAACCTCGCGCCTGCCAGGGCAGGCACTTAAGGCACTGAGCCAAACTCCAGGCCCTGTTTTTTTTTGAGGCAGAGTCGCACTATGTAGCTCAGGCCAGCCTTGCGCTCGCGTTGTAGCCCAAGTCGGCCTCGAACTCACAACGCTCCAACCTAGAGAGGTTTATTTTCTATTATGATCAAAACAGACCTAATGGTGGGCCGGGCATTGTGGCGCAGGCCTGTAATCCCAGCAATCTGGAGGTTGAGGCAGGAGGACTGCTGCGAGTTTGAGGCCAGCTTGGGCTACGAAGTGAGTTCAAGGTCAGCCTCAACTGCATAGTGAAGCCCTAGACAAAAACAAATCGAATCAAATCAAAATAGACCCAATAGGGTAAAAATGCCAGCCAGTGGATGGCCAGCAAGGCCTAATGGGAAGAAAGATGTGGAGTGCAGGTGGCTACAGGAAGGGTGCCAGAGCCAGGTTGATGTAGAAGAATGATGACCTTCTGGTGTGGGCTGGGGCTGGTCAGGTGTGAGACTGCAAGGGTACAGTGAGGTAAGCCTACAGAGCTACACAGAAGGAAAACCAAATGCACATAGCCCTCCTTTTGGAGGGTGAGGTGCTCTGACACGGTCCCAACTGGCCTGGGAGTATTGGGGATGATTTGGAGGCCTGTACCACTCTTTCCCCATTCAGACTGTGGCTCTGAAACCAAGGCAGCTTCATGGACAGGTGGGTGAGGGGCATAATGAGAGAAGAGAGACATGGAAGCAGAGGCTGGCTCAAACAGGCTGAGAACATGGTGGCTCAGAAGACAGAGGAAGCTTTCCCCAGAGCTGCTGAGAAGACCATGAACTGCCTTCACTTCTTGGTTCAGCATTCACAGGACAGTGAGGCTCTTTCAGAGACTACATGACTTCTCTATGTATTTCCCTACTGGCCAAGCTAGGAGGTTCCCCAAAGAGTTGGAGGCCCGGAGAGAGGAGGTAGCCACAGGCAGCAGGCAATTGGGAGGCTAGCTGAGCCCAGTAGGCCCACCAACAAGGCTGTCTTCTGGTAAGGAAACACAGACAAAACATAGTTTGGAATATTTTTTTTTTAAACTACAGTTACATACAGAAAATATTCAAAGAAAACGCAGACCACAAAAGTAACATGACAGTCATTTCCAACAGCCATAAAAACACTCCTTGCTCTGCTCTTTAAAAAATTATTTTTATTACTTTTGTAAATGTCTCACTTTGGGCAAACTGAGGGATATGGTGCTCACAGGGATTGTGGGTAAGACCTGTGTTCGAGGTGGGGAAGGCATTGCTTAGCCTATGACTCCCAGACTTCCCCCACATCTGCCTGAGGCTGGGCCCCTTACCTGCAGAGGTAACAGATAAAGAACCAGGTTAGGACAGCAAGATGACAGAGTATTCTGGAGACAAACCAGTAAATGTGGCACCCCAAGCAATAAAGGGCCCACAGTGAGAATGCCACAAAGTTTGTGGTGCCAGCCCCCAGCATGGCTGAGGAACACGCCAGTCTTCTCAGTTGCCCAGTCCCTCTAGGCCACAAGCCTCAGTTGGTGCATGGGACAGTCACAGGGCAGGTCCACGCTGGGGTAGCACTAGGATGCCTAACCCCAGACACACCATACCTCTAGGACTTCACCCCTAGCCATGCCTTGGGCTGGCTCCTTCTATCCCTTGCCCCACACACTGGGCTGGCATCTGGGCACTGAGGAGACAACAGGACTGCCAGCTAGGCTTCTGTATCTGTCATGGCCTCCTAGTCCCTGCAGCCCTTGCCAGTTCAGTTGCTCACCTTGTCCCACTTTGGTTGTGCCTGTGAGGAACAAGCTTCCCACCCTGATCTGTACTAGTTCACAGTGTCTTATACACACCCAAATATAGGTGGACAAGCCAAGCCAGCCATACCTCCCATCTTAGAATTGAAGGGACTTCCCAGGAGGCCTCTGCCTATCCTCCTGAGGACCTGTGTGTGCCTGCTAAGATGTGTTACCTGGCTGAACTTGAGAGGCCACAGATCCCATGGATTGCTGGGACTTGGACTGGGTCTTTGCAAAGAGCAGAAAGTCAAACATGGGCCTTCGCAATCCCCCAGCTCATCAGCTTTACAGAAGAGAAGGCTCCCCAGTGGACACTTCAGCAGGCCCATGCCCTGAGCTGAGAACAGGAACCCAAACAGGATTCTTGGAAATAGCTCTGAGAGGCTTTTCCCTGGGAGAGCAGAACTGATTCAGGGGGACACACTGGCCACTGTGTTGGCCACATTCAGAAAAATGGCTAGAGCTTATACCCTATTCTATAGTCCCTTCCGACTATTTCTCAGCTACCTGACCTTGAAGATCAGGGTGGGAGGAGTCCTGGGGGGTCAGTGGCCTAAACTCTGTACCCAACCAGGACTACCTGCCCCTCAGGCTCTCAGGGCAGAGCAGTGGGGACCTAGGCCAAGGCAGCCTGCAAGGACCAGGTGGTAACTGCTCTGAGGCATGTGGTAGGCTTTGCTAGGGCAGAGGAAACCAGTTCTTTGGTATTAAAGCAACAAAAAACTATCACAGACGAGCCTATCTCCTAATCAAGTTCTACCCTTCCTAGTACCTCTAAGGATCCCAGGGAAGAACAGACTAGAGCCCAGCTCCTCCATGCAGAGCTGCTTCTGACCCTCTGAGCCCCAGGAGCCACCCTCAGAACATCAGAGGATTGTGAGTCAAGGATGAGTGGGCCCACCTCTTTCAGTCAGGAAACCACACTGTGGCCAGCAGTCAGTCTCTAACAGCAGACCTTGCCCTACTAAACTGGCATAGCCTGTGACTGTTCCTCTACATCCTCAGGATACTGTGCCCTCCAGGCTGAGTAGAGTGAATGGATTCTCTCTCATTAAAACTTCATCAATTATAGAAGAGCCTGTAAAGAGTTTAATTTTTTTTCCTGGGAAGAGAAAGAATTTCACCCTGCATTCCGAAAACATTTGCTGAGCCCTGGTAGCAGAGTTCTGCCTCCCTGGGAGCGGCTGGGTGGCTGGGGGAGCCTCAACCCTTCCTGGCTCTCTCTGCCCAGGCCTGTCCTAAGAACCTTGTGACAGGCTGTAGGGGAAGCAATGTCTCCAAGTCTCTCCTGGGAGGCATGCATGGATGCAGTAACAGACAGGGTGGCCCCTGACCCCCAGGCCAAAACAAAGCTCCCACGGCGTCCATTCACAGCCATGCCTTTCCCTCCAACAAAACATCAAGTAGGAAACAAGGCTGCCTTTTTAATCACAATCAAATTCGCCGTCTGCAGTCAACGAGGGCCCCTGTGCCCAGCCAGGAACCAGGGTAGGAAGTGCAACCAAGCTGTGAGGATGGGATTATGCAGGGGCCACAGGCTTCTCACCCTCCTTGCTGCTGGCCCTGAGCCTGAGGAGCCCAGAGCACGGTCTCCTCTGAGGTCAGCCCAGCCTCCAGCTGCCCTGGGGAGGGGGTGGCAGGGGTGAAGTGGGGAGCTGGAGGTGGGGACTGCATCACACACATGCAGACTTTCCCAGTTTGATTTTGCTTGTTCTCCTCCTTTGCTAAAATGATCAGATAGTTGTGTGAAGCCACTGCCAAGCCAGGGGTAAAGAGGAGAGTGGTGCCAGGCCACGGCTCTCTGCTCCTCAGGAGTCTTGGATCCGTCCTACTTCTGTATCTGGAATAGGAAGAGCCGCAGGTTGATGTTCTTGGCGGCCAGCAGCTTGTTGCACTCCACAGAGTCGATGATGGGCAGGGGCACATAGTCTGTCTCATTGCTCTCATTGGTGAAGACAAAGTGGTAGATAACAGGACTGATCCTCACATCATCATATGGGCCCTTGAGAAGCAGGAAGGAGCATTCCAGGGGTGCTGTGACTTTACTCTTGAGGAGGAGCTGGAAGGAAAGTGTACGCTTGCACGACAGGTTGGGGTTGCGCTCTGAGTCATTCACACGAGCCTTCAGGACCCATGTCTGGTTCAGCACTGTGAACCGTGGTGTCTCATAGTAGAGGCGTGTGATGAAGTCATCCGTGCGATATGGCCGGAACTGGACTTCTGTGGAGACAAACAGGGCCAGAAACAGCCACCAGTTAGTGTGGGTCAGGGCTGGGTGGCAGCGCCTTCCCCGACCAGGCCGAGGGGAGGCTCAGCCCAGGAGGAAGGCAACTTACCCAGACACAGCAAGCTCTACTTGTCACAAGGCAAGTCAAACACGATTATGGCAAACGGAGGCGCACAAGCTTTGGGGGAACAACTACAAACAGAATTAACACCAATTAGCTGGAGAGTCCAGAGGCTGTGGGAGGTAAGGCCATGCCCCAGGTGTGGCCAACCTACAGGGCCACCCTCCTCCTCACCCTCAGCCCCATGTCCTCGTAGGGGCAGGGTAAGCAGACACACAGACAGGATGCAGTTCTGAGAACAAGTGCACTTTATTGGTTCTGATACAGAGCTGCCAGAAAAACTGGTGGTGGGCAAGTGGTACCCGGTCCTGCCCAAGGGGACTACCAGGTCCTTGGGCGTTGGGTTGTGACGTGGGCTCTGCCTGGCCATCGACGGGGCCATCAGTCAGCAGGCAAACCTGCTTTTGCAGTCCTCTTGTGAGCCCACAGCCTGTGGCTGGCAAGTCCCTCTGTGGAGGCGTAGGCTTGAGGGCAGCCAGTTCATCCTGCATGGATAGGATGTCCCACCCATCCACCGATGGAACCACGTGCCCCAGCCTGCCCAGACCCCATAGGGCCACCAGGATCAGGTGAGGCTGCTCTAACCAGGACCATGGCTTTCTGTTGCTGCAGCCCTCCTAGGCCTGGTGGGCCCATCTAGCCAGGCCCAGGCTAGGCAGCACAGTATGACTGGCTGTCACATTTGCCCTCGGTGCTCTGGGCTCGCTTCCTGGTTTGCCTGAACAACAGAGGGATGGAGTCTCCCTGAGTGGCCCAGTGTCAGCAGGTGCTTCTTGCTGTCCTCTGGACCAGGCTGTGGCCTGGCTCCTGTTCCCCAGTTCAAAGGCATCAGCAGTGGTCTGGGAGCAAGGATATTCAGTGGGCCTAGGCCCAGTCCAGTCTGCCCATCTGTGGGCATTCACTCCCACTTCTACAGTCTGAGCTGGGCGCCCTCAGCGCTGTTACTGAACAGCTTCATATCACTTTAGTGAC
The DNA here is from genome assembly GCA_004363535.1 of Dasyprocta punctata. Classification (NCBI taxonomy): domain Eukaryota; kingdom Metazoa; phylum Chordata; class Mammalia; order Rodentia; family Dasyproctidae; genus Dasyprocta; species Dasyprocta punctata. The sequence goes on along the minus strand of RJWM01028798.1, from coordinate 2,182 downwards.
CATTTGCAGGCAGGATCTGATTTGACAGAGTGTTCTTCTTGTTCTGGGCTCCGAGGGTCAGGCCTGAGCTCCTAGGTTTCCCCAAGACACAACCCACTTTCCAGTTAGACCCCAAACATACCAAAGCTGTTGAACCCCATATACTTTGCTGGGTTTGTGGGTCAGATAGGGAGGTCAGGAAGGAGGGGTTGCTGTGAGAGCTGTGAGCTGCACCCTGGGGCCCTGTTAGCCCCTCCCTCTGCTTAGTCTCCAATCTGTCTTCTTCCCTGAGGAATCCTCCTGTCTACCTGGAGCCTCTCCAGAGCCCAACCACCTGGCACAGGCTGTGCCCATTGCCCAGAGCCTGCCCAGCACGCCCCTCCAGCCCACCTATGCAGCATGCAGCAGGTGGTGAGGCACCTCACCTGTGTAGCCGATTTTCTCAAAGCTGAGCAGGCTAAAGATACTGTTGTAGAGCTGCATTTCCTTGCGGTGGCTCTGGTCCATCTCATCTAATATCTCCATTAGCTCATTGCCCGTCTTGGTTGGATGGGCACATGCAGCCTCGTGCACTGTCAGCTCATGAAAGGGGCCGTGCCACGGACAGCCAATGCGCTTGTACTTGCACTGAGTTACCCTGGGAGGAAGTGAGCACAGCAGTCACATCTTTGTCCAGAGTAGATGACTGTATCCAGTTGTCTTCCAGAGGCAGTTTCTGCTAAGCACAAACCTCTCTGTGTAGGACACACTTCGCCCTGAGCTTAGCTACCATAGCGGGTCCAGAGTGCACATGTACATACACATACATGTGTGTGAAAGAGAGGGAAGAGGCAGACAGAGAGGAAAGAAAGAAAGGGAAAAAGGGAGAGGAAAGAAGGAGGACCAAGAGAGCTCTGGGCCAGCATGCCTCCTGCACCCACTGCTGTGGTATCTCTCCTCAGCTTGGCAGTAAGTAGCTACCTGATCACCGTCCTGGACCCTTTTTGTTCCAAGAAAGGCTTAGCACTAAGGGCCTGCCAGCTGAGTGGCCATGTCCATCTATAGGGACTGGACTACAGAGCAGCCTCACACCAGAGCTCCTGAGCTGACCACACTGTCATAGGCCTCCAAGGACTACCCACAGAGAATTCTGCAGGCCAGTGTCAACATGTCCAGACAGCAAATAGGTACAGACTCCATGTCATGCTCTGTGGGGCCCACACTTTCCCCACTCCTGGGGCCTATAGGACTGTTGCTGGGCTGGACCAGCCAGATCATCCTGTATGGGACTGTGCCTGCACTAGGGTCTCCACCAATGTGATTATGCCCCCCAGCCCCAGCAGTCACCTGTCCTGGCATTCCTCTTTTTGGTGCCTCTCCAGGAGGGAGCGGGGAAACTGGCGTAGGCAAAAGCCACACTCTGAGGGCAGCTCGCTCACGGCTTTCTCCACGGCCAGGTTCCGGCAGCAGAGGCTCTTACTGATCTCACAACGACAGTTGGGGCATGTGGCCTGCTCCTCCTTCAGCCGGGCATCTGCTAGTAGGTGGATAAAACAGCCAGCGCACATCAAGTGACCATTAGTACACTGCGAAGAAGGAAAGGGAAATGAAGCTCACAGACCTGTAGGATGGTGCACACACACGTGCCCGCCTGTGTGCACTAGCTCCAGCCAGGCCAGGCCAGCTGTCCCAAGGAACTCCAGCTGGTGAGGAGAGGAGCATGTGGTAGTCCCCAAGTTGTGCTGGTGTCTAGCAAAACCTGAGAGCTGTCCAAGGGGACATGGCAGCACACTGCCGGCTTAGGTTCTGTGAAGAGTGGGGCCTCATCAGATCCTCGGGGTCTCAGCTCTTCCCTGATCCAGGCCCAACTGGTAGTGATTAATTTGACTCTATCAGGGACTAGAAACGGGCATTTTCCTGTTCTACAAGAACACCTGGCTCTTGACCTGGCATGGCAGGGCACTCAGCCAGCAGCTATCCATGGGGGAGGGGATGCTGCTTTACTGAAGCAGGCACTCTTTCCTTAGCTCTTGGAAAGCTTGCTCATGAAGGAGACAGGGACCTAGCTGATATCAACATTGGTCCTTAACCCTATCCTTGATGGTAAGCACTGATGACAGGTGCCAGCCACCACCACCCAGAGAGAATGATCACCTGCCAGAGCCATTCCCAGACCTAATGGCAGGCAGGAGACTAAGTAGGCCCAGGATGAAGGTGGGTGGGA
>RJWM01028797.1:0-25176 GCA_004363535.1 Dasyprocta punctata | reverse complement strand
TTCGCTGAGCAAAAAGATGAATGAGGCTCTGTCCCCCGACATGGGGTCTGGAATCTTCAATTACGGCAATTACATCAACAGGTCTTCCACTGCAGAGGTTCGGGGCTTAAGAGAAGAATCCTAAAGCCACTGTGGGGTTTTCCCTGTCTTTCAAAGGCACCGGGTGGATGAAAGGAGACTCCATCTCCAGGCTAATTGGGCTCTGGGTGGGGAAGGAGGGTGGGCTCGTTTTCTTGCAGGATCTGGGGCTTTGTGTCTGTATCCCCAGCACGCAGGGCAGCAGGTAACCATCAGGATGGCCCTGGTTTGGTATCAGAAGAACGGATTCTTGGGGAAAATCATTTCGTCTCGCTGATCCTCAGCGTCCACATCTGCAAAACGGGCACAACACATGCTGTGATGCCCTGCTTCCTAAGATCTCAAATGCTGTGGTCGCTACCTGTGCTCAAAACCACTGGGTATTGCCTGTCTTAGCTACCCAGCTATGCAGGAAGGACTCAAAAGGTAGCCCTTGGGCCTGAGGCATGGCCATCGCCTGGGAGTTAGATGGGGTCTCAGGCACCACCCAGACCCACTGCATGAGGATCTGCATTTTGCCAAGCGACCAGGAAATTCCTGTGCACAGTAGAGTCCGGGAAAGGCTTTTTAGACTGGAACTCACCCACGTCCAGTGTCAGCAAGCGCACGAAGGAGAGGGAGCCTGCAGCCTCGCTCTCGACTGGAGAATGAGGCTCGTACTGTTTGTTGTTTTCTGCGTGAGGAATGCTGTGATGATCAAGTCACAGAGGTCCTTTATAGTGGGAAAGGCATTTTATCCAGTCCCTCACTCATTGGTTTGATGAGCATTTGCTCAGTAGCTACCACCAGGCAGGTTTGGGCTTTGTGAAATATAGTCAATTCTTAGATACAGTTTGAAGTATTCATTATTATTTTTGTTTGTTTGTTTGGTTGGTTGGTTGGTTTTTTTGAGTCAGGGTTTCTCTATGTAGTTCAGGCTGGCCTTGAACTCATGGCAATCCTCCTGCCTTAGCCTCCCCCGAATGCTGAATTTCAGGTGAATGCCAGCACACCCTACAGAAGTGGGGTGGATTTCCAGGATTTGTCACTTATGTGTGTGAGCCAGGTGCAAGGCAAGCGGGCACCCGGGGCCACTGAGAGCGCCACGTCAGCATGTTTAGCAGCCGGCCCAAGCGTCAACTGTGAGGCGTCACTATCCTGCTCCCCACTGCCACTCTGCGTGTGCACAGCAGCAGCGACAGCCTGTGCCTCTCCGAGGGAGGGCCCCGAGAACACGCGCCCCAGTGCACCCCAAGGAGGCAGCCTCCATGCAGGAGCAGCAGGAGCTGAGAGGCCACCGCGCTGCGGAGGCTCTGCCTGGTCCCAGCGGGAGGGACCTGGAGTGGCCAGGCGGCGTCAGTGTGGTGACACGCAGGGGGAACAGGCTTCCTGGAACGGGCACCCAGGCTGGCACGGGCAAAGGCCCAGTCCTTGCAGGAGGGGCACCTGTGCCTGGGCGGAGGGGCGAGGACCCTCAGTGCCCTCCATGGCGGCCTCTCTGTGTGTGTGGGCCCAGTGGTACGTGCGCCACCAGGAGCCTCTCCCTGGGTTCCGAGCTTTGTCTTGCTTGTGTTGGACGGCACCCTTGGGCACTGAGCTAATTTTTAACTACATTTGCAAATACAGGTTATCTCTTTGTCTCCAGCGAGGACAAGGGGCAAATGGACTTCAGGACCACTGCCCTGGGGACTCCTGCTCACTCTCTTTGGGCACAGGAAAGAGGTGGTGTCTTATCACGGGTCCTTCTGAGCTCTTTGTGGATGGAGGTGGTGGCCATTGTTTGACAAAAATGATCCTGGGGGCTGGTGGCTCTGGGCGATCTTCATTATGGGCTTGAGAAGCAGTGTGATATCCCTGACGGAACCTGAAACCTGAGATTTGAGCTGAATTCAAGTCTGTGTGCCTCCTCCTCCTCCTCCTCCTCCTCTTCTTCTTCTTCTTTTTTTTTTTTTTTTTGAGACAGGATCTTGCTATGTAGTGCAGGCTGACCTTGAACTCACTGTGTAACCCAAGCTGGCTCAAACTTGTAGCAATCCTCCTGCCTCAGCCTCCTGAGTGCTGGGATTGCAGATGTACACCACCATGCCCAGCTTCTCGGCTCCATTCTTCTTGGCCCTTGGATGGGGCCCTTGCTAGTCCCAGCCACAGTGTCAAGTCCAGGGGCAGTGACTGATGACAGCTGGGACATTGCTCTGGCCACCAGGCACACACACTTTACCATCCTGGGGGGACTGGAATGAGTGCAGGGAAAAAGTGCTTCTTTTGGGGTTTCAGGAGTGGCATGACCCTATTTTCCTTTTTAAGTGTTTCTTTTACCACTACGGGAGCAGCTTTGAAGATCTTCAGGTGAACACAACAAGCACCTGCCTCACTGAGCAGAGGGTGTCAGCAGGAGGAGTAACGGGAACCTTAAAAGCGTCCCCCACAGTGCGAGGGCAGACTCTGCCTTCTTTTGCTGCTGGGGGGCACCTTGAAAGGTCCATCTCCTGCTCTGAGCCTTGGTGTCCCTCTCTGGAGAGTGAGGGCCATCGGGATTGCAATCCAGGCAATTTCTGGTCACTATCTGAATCTGGGCGTCACAGCGTGAAGATCCTGCGCGCTGCTCCGGGTGCTGGGCAGGTCCTGCGGGTGTTAGGTCTCACGAGCATTCGGGGCTGAAGTCTGTCCCCTCCCCTGGAAGGGCCACTAAGTTTCCAGGCCTGGAGAAGTGTCACCGCCAGCTGCGTCTGACTCTCCCTGCCCTATGCCCTCTCCCTGGCAGGCTGTGATTTGAGGGTGGTGAGGAGGCTCCAGGGATCCCCGAGGTCACTTCACTGGGAGCCTGGCTCTTCAGATGGCATCGGCACCATAAAGACACCTGACACTTCAGTTCCCAATCGCATCGAGCTCAGCAAGGGTGCAGGGTGTGTCCAGGGAGCTGTTTGGAAGCACTCGTAGCTCATTCATTTGAACCTGTGTGCATACATTTCTCCAATCCCAGGTATTTATCAAGTATTTACTATGCATCAGAGCTGGGCGCAGGGCCCTGCCTTAGCTCCTGACTGGTGTAGTAAGGACAGGCTACATAATGCTGTGTGACAAGTAATCCCCAAGTCCCAATAAACAATAAACTCCCATTTCTCCTCAGGCTCCCTTTGAAACTCAGCTCTCCAAGGAAGGGACCTGCTCCTGCTGTCGGAGGATGCCACCTTCGGTGCGCACAGCAGCAGCACCCTGTGGGACCTGCCACACGGCGGTAGACAGTGTGGAGAGCTGTGCACCACTGAGGGAATGCTTCCGCCCAGAAGTCACATTACCACTCCTAGCAGCAAGCAGGGCACAGCGGTGGGTTCCTTACCTGGGCCTTTAGGAAAGGGAATGGGAAATAACCTGCGAGTCTTGGCCCCATTTCTAACCCTTCCCACAAACCTGTGAGGTAGCGATTATCCTAACCTTGTGCACAGAGAACTGGGCCTGTGTTGGAGGGAGATGCGGGATTTAAAATGCGCAAGCCCCAGCAAAAGTTTGTTACTTCTTCTGGTGCATCACCTTGTCTCTCTCTCTCACACACACACACGCACGCACACACGCACACACGCACACACTGAGTGGCAGAGAACTGCAGCCCAGCAGTCAGATGATGGACAGCGTGCTTTAGCCGCGCAGAGAGCGCGTGCAGAGGGAGACGTGCGGCCGTACGGGTGGAGGGAGGCGGCAGCTCCTGCTTCTGGGACTTGCAGAGGCCGGACTTGGACGGTTTGTGCCTTGTATCTAGGTGGGTGGCTTCTCACACCTGCAGAATCAACTGCAAAGCCCGTTCAGTCCACACTCTTGGCTTAGTGCGTACTGTTCCCACCCCAGGGAAGTCTGGAGGGCTGGCGGTGGGAGCGGAAGTGGTTTGCAACTCAGTTTGACCACGGAGCTTTCCCGGAATGGGCCCTGGGGAGAAATCCGATGCAGTGGGGTCAATTAGAAGCTGGGTTTTACTGTAGATCCCGGGCGGCCTCCCTCCCCCCATCCCGCCGCGCCTCCCAGGTCCTCTCCCTGCTGTGTCCCCACCCCCACTCTGGTCCCCTGCCCACCTTGCCTGGGCCAGATCAGAGCTGGGGGAGGGGAGCCCTAGCACACAGGTTCCAGCTCCCTGGCGTCTCACAGGGTAAGGATGGAAGGGATAAGGTTGCAGGCTCCCGGGCCCCAGTGTTTGCCTAGAAACTCAAGAAGAATCCTCCGAGATGGGCAGAGGGATGTGGGGTGACCCGTGGAGGGGTGTGGGTAACCCGAGTCAAAGAAAATAAGCGAGCTGCGCGGCACAGGGACACAGAAAGCCCGCAGGCGGTCAGGGGCGTGCGGCTGCTGCGGAGCAGGTGGGGGTGGGGGCGCGGCGGACGGGGATGGGTCAGGGGCCGGGCCAGTGTGCCCCGGTCCCCGGTGAACGGGCCAGTTGCCCTTCAGCGGCCCAGCTGTCTGCACCTGGCCATGCTTGCAGCTGTCTCCAGTGAGCTGGCCCTCGTGGAGGCAGAAGTTGGGCTTCACCAGTCCTCCTGCCCCTCCTCCCGCCTTGGGGTGGGGACAGGCTCTGCCGACCTCAAGGGTGGTTTGGATGAGGACGAAGAGCTGCAGAGCTGGAAGCCACACACCATCAGCTGGGGCTTGGTGGCCACCTGGCCCTCTGAATCCTTGGGTTGTGGGCACAGGGACCGAGGTGCCTCCTCTGGGGGTCCCAGGGCGAGCACATCCCCCTGCCCTTCTGCGCAGCTCCAGCTCTCAGAGCTGATGGGGACCCCAGTGGGCTGCTGGGGCTGTGGTTGTAAACCCCGTGGGTGTCACCTGGGAAGTTGTGAAGAAGGTGGATTCCCAGGCTCTGAGCCTGGAAGTTGTGGACTCTGAAGTCGGCCTCGTCCCCACCCAGCCATTGATTCTGCAGGTCCCACGCTCAGAGGGGAGACTGAGTCAGTCCCCTGGGGCAGCGGGGCCCAGCAGTGCTCACGCCTGGCAACCGCCTTGCTCCTGGAATTTACTGCTCTCATTAAGTCCGGGGCTCCGGACCCGCCCTTGCTGGGCTCTTGCTGCGGGTCCCTGCCGGGGCAGGTTTCTGCACTGGCCCTGCACCCTGGGTCATCCAGGGAAAGGAGTGCTTTCCTGGGTGGGCAACACCTTCCCCCCACCCGGGTCAGCCACAGTGACCCTCAGGATGCTTCCCTGAGCCCTGGGGGAGTCGGGAGCCAGGAACGTGGCCAGGCACTTGACAGAGAGGCTGTGGGGAGACACTGCCCACCCGTCCTGCACACACACACATGCACACACTGTTCATGCACGCACTGTCCACGCACACACCGGGCCTGGCTGATGAGCACGTTCTCTCCTGGAGGAACCAAGAGCCAGGACTTCGCTCTGGGGAAACACTTTCATTTTCATTTCTACATTGCAAGATTTCACAGAAAAAAGATTGCTGGGCTCCTTGTAACTGCCCAGGAGGCCGAGGTCACAGGCTGGATCCCCTTCCGCGCCCACCCCGCACCCCACACACGGAGGTCAGGGGCAGAGGAACTCTGGGTATCTGAGGGTTACAGGTCACAGTGTATGGAATGAGCCCTAAACTGTTCAGACGACAGACAACTCTGTGTGTGTGTGTGCATGCACGCGTGTGAATGCACATGAACAAGCTCACTTGTGGGGTGGGGTCCGCGGGTCTGCACTTGTGAATTCAGCCACAGATTGAAAGCATTGAGAAAAAAAATGCAGGGCCAAGGATATGGCTCAGTGCACAGTGCCTGCCTGGCAAGTGCAAGGTCCTGAGTTCCATTCCTGACACCACAAAAAAAAAAAAGAACAAAAGAAAAGAATGCATCTGCCTTGAGCACGTAGACTTTTTTTCCTGCCGCTGTGCCCTCAACAATGCAGCACAGTGACGATTTCTCTAAGACCCACATTGTTCTAGGCATTAGAAGTAATCTGGGGGTGGCTTAACGTGGGTGGAAAGTTTACATCGGTTATGTGCGAATACTGTGTCATTTTATTGATTGATTTGTTATTTATTTTTCAGATGGGCTCTAACTCTGTTACCCAGTCTGGTTTTGAACTTCGGGGCTCAAGTGAGTCTTCTGCCATAGCTTCCTGAGCCTCTGGGGTTACAGGTGCACCCCGCCACACCTGGTCACTGTGCCATCTCACACCCTGAATTTGAGCATCCGAGAATTTGGGTGCCTACTGTAAGAGTCCTGGAGCCCACCCCACACAAATCCCGAGGGGTGACCGTGTGGGTGGAGAGGAACAGGAAACACTCATGGCGTCCAAGGCAAAGGGGAAAAGGTTCACAAGACGTAGTAAAAGAGATACAGGCGATCTTCGTACTATTTTTATTTTTGCAACTTTTTATGGTTCGAAGTTTATTTTCGAATAAAAACATTCATGCAGGGTGTGTGGTTTATGCCAGGACACAGAGCAAAGGAGCAGGTGGATGAGTGGTTTCCTCGCCCAAAAATGTCCTGCCGGTCACTTCTTATTGGCTCTAGATTTATATATTTTAAACTCAGTTTCAGTGTCAACCTCCCAGGCTTCTTAGTTCATGTGTCCAGATTTCACATACTTGTCTTTCCTCTTATTGTGGCAGGCAGAAGTGACTTCTTTCTTGGTTGTTTTTTATTTGCACATTTGAGACAATCTTGCTATCTAGTTTAGGCTGGTCTTGAACAATGACCATCCTCCTGCTTCAGCCTCCTAAGTACTGAGATTACAGGTATGTGCCACCATGTTCGGCTTGCAGTGAGTTCTTTTATATTTCATTTCTTTTCCTTTTGCTGCCTGTAAAATCTGTGTGAATAGGACCTTGTCTGTCTTGTTCTTGGACAAATCCCAAGGGCAGAGCCCGGGGGCTGCAATACAGTAGTTGCCCAAGAATTATTTATCAGAAGAGTTAATGAGTAAGTGAAGGGGAAGCCAGGGCACAGCCATGGACGCACACAGGCGTCACATGCGGGCTGGAGATGCTGGGAGGGAGAAGGCAGCTGGCTGGGAGGTGTCACGGCCCCGGAGGTGGCATTCTGAGAATGAATGACGTCCTTCAGGGGTGGGGGAGGATGCCCTGTCCTCATCAGAACCCCCCAACCTAGATGCTCTTCTGGGACAAAGGACACTATTGCAGCAGAGGGTGAGGGGGTCCCAGGGATAGTGGGCTGTGTGGGGCACGATGTCTGTAGAAACCGCCACCTTCCAGAAACAAAAGAGCCCTTGACCATCCCTGGGTATCGTGCCTTCCTGCCCGGGGCCTCTGCCAGGCCGTCCTTCCCCACTGCAGGGCAGCGGTGATGCCAGAGGTGACCCGCACCTCTCCTCCTGTCCCTGGGACGTAGGGGCCCCGGGGTGCTGCATCCCAGGACTACGCAGGGCCCGAGGCCAAAGTGCACCCAGGAATCTGGGTGTTTTTATGTTAATGTGAATACTTAATGCATCCACTTATTCAAAACCCCAAAAGCAGAGACACACGGGCTATGGACTCTGCCCCTCCCGCCCTGCTCTCCCTGTGCCCTGCTGCCCCAGCTGGTATTAGTTTCTGAGGAGCGCTTCCATGGGTAGTTTGTCTGCTTATTCATTTTCTTTAGATGGGGTCTCACCGTATCATTCAGGCTGTCCATCAAGTCACTAGGTGGCTCAGGCTAGTCTCTAACTTGCAGTGATGCTCCTGCCTCAGCCTCCTAAGCACTAGGATTACAGGTGTGCACCACCATGCCCAGCATGATGGGTAGTTCAGGCATGCACAACCAAATGTATATGAGTATAGATTTCCACACAGTCTGTTTATGTCTTGACTTGCACATTTAATGATAGGGTGTGGCCCTCTTTATTCATAAGAGCCTATGAAAGTTTGTCGTTGGTTTCCTTGGGGTTTGGGGCTGCCTCGTACATGCAGGTGTCAATGGACAAGAGGAAATGTCCACAGGTCTGTGATCTAAGGAACCAGCTCCCAACCTCCCCTGCCACCCTGGGAGCAGGTGGAGGGCCCTCTGTTCCCACAGGGAGTGAAGAGCATTCAGGAATCACAGAGCGAGGTGCAGGGATCTCAGACCAGCACAGTCCAGCGTGGTGACCGCCACCCACCAATTCCAACGTGGCCACAAAGGCAAAGTACTATGTGGCTGGCCCAGCTGAAGCATGCTGTGAGGGGAAAATGCAAATCGCATTCTGCAGATTGAATTGGAAAATATAGAAACCTCTTATTAATTGGTAATTTTTTTACATTTATTATAGATCAAAATGCTAATGCTTCACACATACTGGTTAAGTAAATATATCATTGCAATAAAAGTTCACCCACTGCTTTTTAATTTTTCAAAATGTGGTTCTTGGAAACTTTAAAATTATATATGTGGCTTGCATATGTGGGCGACATATGTGGCGTGATCAAAACATATGGTGAAAGTTTAAATTTTTAAAAATTATTACCATAAAAGACACGTTGCCATGAATTTCCCTTAGAATTCTTTCCCTTGCTTCGAAACACACTTATCCCATTGTCCTTACCACTTTCGGAAGCGATTCAGGAAGTCCTCTTTCCTAAGGGTCTTTATGAGCATGATCAAATATACAGTGACTGCTGCTGCTGAACATCATCCAACAGAAAGGCAGCTCGTAAAAGCATTCCCGTGTGCCCTCAGCCACCAAATCTGCACTATGCTACTTCTGGCTCTTTGGCAAAGTCAAAATGACCATGCAAGGTCAACATTTTGTTGGTTTTGAGATGAAGTCTTGTTGTGTAGCCCAGGCTGGCCTTGAACTCATGGCGATCCTCCTGCCTCAGCTCCCCAAATCCTGGGGTTATGGGCATGTACCACCAATGCCCAACTTTCCTCCAATTTTTTTTTTTGTATGGGTGTGTAATGACATTTCCATGCAGTTTGAGGCTGTAGGCATCAGGAAGAGTGAGTGGGGTCACTGATTTCCAGGGCCTTCACTCCAACTCTAGAGCCTGGGACAGAGAGGCTCTGTCACCCGTTTGGCTTCCAGAGCTGGGGCTCATCTGCCCGGGCCTGGAAAAGCTGGAGTGGCTGCCCTGAGTGAGCTGGCAGCAGCAGCCCCTAAACTGTCCCTGTTGGGGTGGGGGAGGCTGAGGGGTGCGATGGGATTTTCACAGATTACACTGTCAGCGTGACCGCGGTGGGGCGGCTGCGTTCCCACAGTGTCTGATCGGTGCTGAAGGGCGGCGGGAGCCAGGCCCGGCTGCCTCTTTCTCCTGGGCAGCAGTGCACACAGTTTTTAATAATTAAGTAACTTTAATTGTCCTGGGAAAGCCGAGCTCGCCTTGGGGCATGCCGCGCGAACTCATAATTAATGTTACCAAGAGAGATTAGCAGAGGAGGACTGAGAAATGATTCACTTTTTAAAAAGCACCTCACTGTTAAGCCTTATTATCCTGAGTTTAGAACCTCATTTATCTGCTTTGAGGAGAGAAGAGGAGGGGGGAAAAAAAAGACCCGAGACCCGGAGACGAATGCATGTGAGATGAAAACTGTACGCTTTTGTCATGTGGTTTCAAAGGCATCAGACAAGAGGAAAATGTTGCCACTTATCGATTGCGTTCTGGTGACTAGGGGGGAAGTTTAAGACAGGAGTAGAATTAGTAACGGATGATAATGCATACCCTTTTGCGATATCCTTTTTTGCTTAGAAATGATCTCTTTCAGGGACTTTTGGAATAGCTTTTTCTCTCTGGTTCTCTGTGAAAGACAGGCAGAGCTGTGTGATTTTCAGTGATTGCTGAGGAAATGATGCTGGAAGCCAGCAGGGTGTTTAGTAAGTACTGGATGAACTAACGAGCACATGTATGAGTGAGACAGTGTCTCGAAGGAGAGATCGTCCTGGCAGGAAGCTCCATGGTCAATGTCAAAGGCAAACCTGGCCAGGCCAGGGGGAGAGGCCTGTGGAGAGGAATGGGCAAAAAGTGCAGTAGCTCTGGGCGTGGTGGTACACACTTGTAATTCTAGCACTCAGGAGGCTGAGGCAGGAGGATCACTGTGAGTTTGAGGACAGCCTGAACTGCACAGTGAGACCCTAAACTAAAAATGCTATAGCAATGATACAGCTGGATAGAGGGGAAGAGAGGCCTTGAAAATGAGGAGCAGGGTTTTAAGACTCTTCTGCGTGATTAGTGGTCCATTAGTGGGATATCATGGGGTCCCCTAAACTCCCTGTGTGATTTCTTCCCCAAATATTTGTCTCCTACATTATGAGCACCTAGGCTGGGCTCAAATTTGCAACCCTCTTGCCTCAGCCTGCCATTCTGTGGGGGAGATTTTTGAGGGTGCTTCTTTCCTTCTGGCTTCTCTGCACTCTGATCCTACCCAGAGGCACTGGTCCCCTGAGGTGTTCCTCCTGGCAAGCTGTGTCCTGTGCAGTGGGCACAAAGGCGCCCAGGCCCTTCCCTGACTGCTGGTGGTCAGTCACTGCCCACAAGAGGGTGGCTGAGCAGTCCAGGTCTCCCCCGACTCCTGCCTTTTTGGGTGACCAGAGTGCAAGCTGCTCCAACCCAGTCCTCCCTGAGGCTGTCCCTTTGTGACCTCAGAGGGTCTTGCATCTGGGCCAGAATTGTCTGAGGTGAGTGGGATGGGGCCTCAGGGTGCTGACAAGGCTGAGGCAGGCAATGAGCTCAGGCTCCAGGTGGAGGGGTAGGTGCGGGGCTGGCCAGGCTCCAGGCAGAGAACTCAAGCCCCCTCCTGACACGAGCTGTGGGGGGCAGGTTGGACACTGTGCCTGGGTAATAAATAGCCAGTGCCGCTAATGATACCCAGGCCCGTTCCCAGCAGACGCTAGGAAGCGAGCAGTCACGGCCTGCCTTCCTCAGAATGGCTGCGAACCATTCGCCCTGCTCCTAGGCCTGGCTTTCTTGCTCTTAAAACCAATCACGGAGGTAGCTCCAGAGAGAATGCAGGCAGTGGAGGCAAACTTTTTAAATGACTGATTAGCATTTCATTTAACAATTTTTTTTTTTTTTTTTTGGTGATACTAGGGATTGAACTCAGGGCCTTCACTCTGAGCTACTTTCCCAGTCCTCTCAATTTTTATTTTGGCACAGGGTCTTGCTAAGTCACTAAATTGCCCAGGCCGGGCTTGCCATCATTCTCCTGCCTCTGCCTCCCAGAGTGCTGGGATTACAGGTGTAAGAACATTTGCGACTGTAGGACATTGGGCACTTTTCATTATTTTGCCATTGGTGTGTTTCGTTAGGGGTCAGGCCTTATCTGTTAATATAATTCTGGAGACAGAACACGGAGAGTGGGAGGCCTGTCTCGGGTGTGTATGAATTAACCTCTTCACCTCGGGCAAGTGCCGGTGACTCCGGCTTCAGTTTCACCATTTGTCCAAGAGGGCTCTTGGGCTTTCGGTGGGCTCAGACGTCCTTTGCAGGCTGTCTGTGTGTGACCCCAAAGCCCAGGTGCCTTGGAGCTCCCCGCTGGGGTCAGTGGGGCTGGGCTGCTGACGAGGCCCAGGCTGGGGACAGGTTCACCTCTCCCTGCACCGTCCCCGCCCTTGACCCAGCCTCTGCAAGTCCGGCCTTGCTGGGCCTGGCTGGCTGCGGCGCGATGCAGGCCCGCAGCGTGGCTCTCCACCGCCGGCGCGGCCAGGCGAGACACCTTTCTTGGCAGCGCTCTCCAGGGCTCCCGGAATGTCTGATTACTCACAGGCTTGCGACAGCGCGGCGGTCTCCCAGCGCGCAGGGGAGGCAGCGGCGGCTTCCTTCCTGATGACCTCAGCCTGCTGGGTGAGTAATGGAGCCAGCGCCAGCGCCAGCAGAACTGGGTGGTCGGGTGCGGCCGGGCGGCGGGGAGTCCGGCGGGGGAGGGTGCAGGGTGCGCGTGTCTCCCACCCTCGTGGACGGAATGACGGGCTCCTCTCAGGGGGTCGGCACCCAGGCCTGCTGCTTTGTCTTTTGGTTTTTTGAGGCAGGGTCTCCCTGTGTCCTCCGGGGGGTCTTGAACTCACTACAACAGTGCCAGCCTCCTCTTTCCTTTCAGGTGCACTTGTAGACCTGGCCTGGTCTCTGCTCTCCTAGGGTCTGAGGTCAGGCAGCAACTTCGGCACCGGAGCCCGAGGGCATCCTGGGCTGTCCGTGCCAGGAAGTCCACCTGGTCCTCACCTGGTCACCAAAGCCCTGACGAGTGCTCCCGGTGGCAGGGCGGGGGTCCTGCTGCGTCCTCCCCGGAGCCTCGCTCCTTGCTGCCAGCTGCTCCCTTTGAAGAATTCTCCCAAGTGACATGCGAGTGGCATCCTCTCAACCGTGCCATTTTGGGCTCCGCCTTCTCCAGCCCAGGTGCTGCCTCCTTTCTTTGGGGTGCGCATGGAGCTGTTTGCACTGCCTGCTCCCTAATGAGAGGTTCCTGTCGTTCCCACTCTGTCTCCCTCTTGGCCAGGTGGGCTCACACAGTCTCTGGACACTGAAGAGACTCAGCCTGAGACTCGGCCCAGGACAGGGGCTCCGCCCAGCATGGCCTTGATTGGGGAATGAATGGATAGATGGGTAGTTGTTATCCAGGCCCGAACCTTAAAAACTAAATTGGCTTTTTGTTCCTTTGACCTGGATCAGTCCCTCAATCCTTAATCAAGTCTTCTTCTTTTTTCTTTTTGAGACAGATCTTGGTTAGTTGAGGCTGACCTTGAACTCACTGTGTAGCCCAGGTTGGCCTTGCATTCACGGCGACCCCCCTGCCTCAGTCTCTCAAGTGCTGAGATTTCAGGTATGTGATGTTATGCCCAGCCTCAGTCACTCTCTTTGACACAGTCTGTCACCTTTGGAATGGTGGCCTCAAAAATTCATCATGGGCAAGGGACACTGTGGCTCCATCAGGTTGCACCCCAGGGTGAGGAGAGAGCTGGTTTCTGTGAAATCGCCTCTCTCCCTTCTCTCTCTCTCTCTCTCTCTGATACTGGGGACTGAACTCAGGGATTGAGCTCAGTCTTCAATTGAGTTATGCCCCTATTCCTTTTTAGTTTGAGTCAGGGTTTTGCTAAGTCACTAAGTTGCCCAGGTTGGACTGGAGCTCACAATTCTCCTGCCTCAGCCTTCCCAGAGTGCTGGGATTACAGATGTGTGCTACCGTGCCTGGTTTATACAGAGATCGTCTCTTAAGAGAAAATCTAGAAATCCAGGACCAGTCCCCTTGCTTGGCCTTTCTCCAGGAATTCCTCCAACAAATTCATTTCAGGGTCTCAGCACAGGCCAGAGAGAGAAAGGACCTCCCCAGACAGGGGTTAGGTCTCCCCAAATATCAGGTGCGATAGACCTTTCCACCTTCAGAGCTGTGCAACATCTGGCTCAGCCTGCGTCCCAGCGTTGATCTGAGTCTCTGGCCGCAGGCTCCTGCCCCTCCTCCACTTCCTGTCCCCACCTCGGCCCAGGGGACCCAAGCCCCACCTCTCACAGCAGAGATAACGTGCCTTTCCGAGTAACGGAACCAACATGTGCGTTTCCGGAGCCCAGAGGAGAGAGCGAGCTTTCGGACATCCACTCCCCGCCTTGGGAACTGTTTTTCTTTTCTGGCCCCCACCCTTCCCCTTCTACTTGGGTGTGCTTTTCACACCAAGTCATGACATCATGAGGCCCCACTGGTGTTCTTCTCTTTAGAAACCCTTTTCCAGGTAACTATGACAAAACCGTTTTCATACTTTGGACTAAATGGGGAGGAAAAGTTTGAATCCTCCAAAATGAGGATTTTTCTGCAGAGGCTGGGCTTGTCCAGCTCTGAAATGCTCTCTGTGCCCCGGGGACGGAGGGGCCCTGGCCGGACAGGCTGCTGGAGGGAGCGCTGGGGTTGCCAAGGCCGGCATTCGAAGGTGGACAGGATGGGAAACCACGTCCCCGAGCCCCAGGCCAGCCTGCCCTGGCCCCCGGCCTCTGTGAGGTTGGACTTAGCTTCTGGGAAGGACAAGGGAATGACGCTGTGTCCTAGTGTCCCTAGGGTGTCAGGCCAGCTGGCAGAAGCTCATCCCTGCCAACCCCAGAGCAGTGGCAGTGCCTCAGCGAGAGGCTGCTTTGTGGGGGCGATGATGACTTGGGTGGTCTTAGGATTCTCTTCACCAAGGGTGTGTGTGTGGGGGGGTCCTCCCTAAAACCACGAAATAATTACCAAGTATCTCACTAGGTCTTTTTGGGAAGCCTACTGAGTCAGATCTGCTATCCCTGGGCAACGAGATCCCAGTCTTGCAGGAGAGGGACACAGTAGAGCAGCAGGATGAAGCCTGGGCTACCTGCAGAAAGAGAAGTGTGGACATCTGTCCTAAAATACAAGTAAATCATTGATACCGGGGAGAAATGACTTATAGTTTCTCAATGCACCTGCAGCAGTAGAGAAGAGTCATTTTAGCCAGGCGTAGTAGCACACACCTGTAATCTTAGCATTTGGGAGGCTGAGGCGGGAAGATCGCCACCAAGTTCACGGCCACTCTGGGCTACATAGATAGTTCAAAGCCACCCTGAACTATATAGTGAGACTCTTACTGAAAAAGAAAGAAAGAAAAGAGAAGAAACAGTGAACTATTTTGATTTATGTTAGTTTTTTTGTTTGTTTGTTTATCTCCTACCTCTTAACTCGTTATCCTGCTTAACAAAAGGGAAGGATAGGAACAGGACAGAGGATGACATGCTCTAAATGACCAGGAGAACTTGAATTAGGCACAGGGTTTTGTTGTGGCTGAAGAAGAACCACTGGGTGGCTAACTGTCCCCCTCTCCCTGGATTATTATGATTTTTTTGAGGTAGGGTGTTGCTATATAGTTCAGCCAGGTCTTAAACTCACTTTGTAGCTCAGGCTGACCTCGAACACACAGCAATCCTCTTGCCTCAGCCTCCCAAGTACTGGGGTGACGGGCATGCGCCACCACACCCAGCTAGCTGCCCTGGATTAGTATTAGGAAGGTCACATGAGATAATGGTTATAATTTTACATCACATATTACAAATCAGTAAATGCTTTGCAAATAATTGTTTTTCCTTTCGAACTATGGGTTCAAAATGCTAGCGATACCTTTACTTTACTGATGATGCACTACACTCCAGGCACTAAGGACCTAGTGCCTATCACACCTAACTAGGCTGTCAGCCGGAGGAGGGTAGGGGCCTGGCCTTATTGGAGCTGTATTCCGGTATGTGGAAGCGTGCCAGTCGGATTGGAGGTCTTCACCATGTTTTTCTTTTTTAAGTTTGGAGAAGCGATTTCTAATCCTGCCTCCGAGGGCATTAGCTTTGCCACACAGAGGTTAATGAGGGGCTCGGAAAGTTTGGGGGACCCACTCCTAGCCTCCCAGCTGGCTAAGGGTGGGCAGGGACCGAGCTCGGCCGGCTTCTGTGAGCTCGGGCTCCTCCTGCGCTGCCAGGCCGACCTGGGGCTGTGTCTGTCACAGCCTTCCAGACGAAGCCGGCTGCCGAGGCGGGGGCAGCATGCCAAAGCCCAGGGCGGGGGTCCAGGACAGGCGGCCACTCCCCACCCAGCTGCAAGGACAGTGCAGAGAGCTGGCCCCAAGTCCCAGTGTGAGGTCATGATCCCTCAAAGGTGGCCCGTGTGACGCGGATGGGGAGGACGGCTCTGGGCGGTTCCAGCAGCAGCTTGCCCCCGGCCACACTACGGCCTTGAGTGTTCCTCCCTCCCCTGACAGCTGTGCCCTCTGAGACTGCATCTTGCTCCTGCTGCATGGGATGGCTCCCCAGGAAAGGCCTGTCTCTGGGCCTCTGTCCCTAGCCCGGGGTGGGGGGAAACAGTCGGGGCAGTGTGTCCCAACTGAACGCAGCGGCAGCCTGTTGCTGCCACCCACTGTGAGGCGTGCCTGCGACCTGGTTCTCCCTGGGGGCCAGGGTGGCCAGGAGTCTGGGGAATTGAGCTGCACACTGCAGAACAGGCCCGTGTCCCTGTCCTCGGGCCCTGGCTGAGGGCTTCGAGGCTGCTTGCTGTGTCGTTGGCCATGGCTGATAAAGTCTGGATGGCGGGTGGTTTGAGGCTCCTGGGGACATCAGAGCTCTTGGTTGTTCAGTGGCCCAAGTTCCCTGACCCTGGGGAGCCCCCCCGCAAAAGCCAGTGGCTCTCCAGGCAGAACAGCTGTTTTCCGGATGCACTAAATCGCATTGCTAGCGACCTGGCTGCGGACTGGACTGAGTGATTTGAGAGTCACCTGGAAGCTGGGGGCCTTGGGCCCCTCCCGGGCAGCTGTCCCCAGGGCTGGCCAAGTGCCCCCTTGAGCTGGGCTCCTTCCTGCCCCCAGTCCCAGGATGGCCCCTCCACTCCTAGGCTTCCCCACCAGCCAGACCCAGAACAGATGGAAACAGATCTCTCAGGCACGGCCAGCTGATGTGGATTTCACAGTGGGCGGAAGCGGGAGAGAGCAGCAGACAGCCCAGCCACTTCCCACAGCTGCCTGGAGGCCACACTGGCTGTCCAGCTGCTCACCCTCACCCACTGCAGAGGGGCGGAGGAGGGTAGAAGCTAGAAATATAAAATGCTCAGTTCCTCGAGGTCTTAAACCTGAGCTCCGAGAGCCTCTTGTGCAGCAGCACTGTGAAAAAGGTGGAGCACTCCTTAGGTCCTCCCTCCCTACTTCCGGCTCTCCAGCCTCTCTGCCCTTTGCTCCCTTTCCATTGCATTTCCACACACTCACAGCCACCTGATCCCTTCGGCCCGGTCCTGGGCCACCCTTGTTCCGGGAAGCAGCCGCTCCCGTTCCCCCAACCTGGTGATTTTAGCACAGACGGGTCCTTTCCTCTGAAGTCTCCATCGCCATTTCTTAGGAGGAAGCTGTCGCTTTGTGTCTAGGCTCATAATTCCTGCTGGACTTGGTCATTTCTTTCACAATATTGGGTTCTTCTCGGAGCAGGGACCAGCTCTTTCTTGGCTCCATCATCCCTTGGAGGTGCTTTTTGAAATCCTTTGGAGTTCTGTTTCTTTCTTTTATGGGATCATGTCAAGCAATTGATAACTGACTCTACTCTCTCTGAAGACCCTGTCTGAGTGGTCAGTTCAGGCTGCTTAACAACATACCATAGACTGACCCACTAGTACCACAAACCTCCCGTTCTCTCAGTTCTGGAGAATAAGAAGGCGAAGTCCAAGGTGGGAACTAAGGTAGTGTCTGGTGAGGGCTGCTGCCTTGCTACATCCTGACACAGCAGAAAGAGGGGCTCTGGTCACTTCCTCTTCTTATGGGGACACTAATCCTATCCTCCTTCATGACCTCATCTATACCTAATGATGCCCCAAGACCTGCAAGTGCCTTCACACTGGGGATTAGGCTTCAGTGTATGAGAGGGCCCCAAGCATTGAGGGAACACAAAATCCTGAGTCAGGGAGCTCACAGACGGGATGGAAATGCAGCTTTCACCAATTCCTGCAGCAGACTGTGGCCAGCCCCTTGCACAGCGTCCACAGACAAGTGACACTGGAAAAGGACATAGATCTGCCAAAGACCCCTCAGAGGCAGAGTTGGCACAGCAGCTTTAGTGGGTCACAGTTTCCTCCTGATCCTCACTTCCGGTCCCCCCAGGTCTGAGTGGCCTTGGTCACTGGTGTTTGACAGTGTAAGTAACAATGCCTGATTCGTCCCTCCCAGTTTTCTATGTTACTGGCAGGATCGGCAGGCATAAATCATTTCTCATGGCCTCCGAATACCAACCCTGGAAAAGGCAGCAGAGAGAGGTTGGTCTCATTTTCCTCATTTGGAGAAACTGAGGTCCAGAAGGGAAGCAACTCCTCTGGGGCCTCATGATGCACAGTGGGAACTCGGCGGGCCCTGGAGACCCCCAGCTTTGCATTCTTGCTCTCGGAGGGAGGGGAACCCTGCTGCCCGCAGTGCATTCCCAGAGAATCTGTCAAGGCGGGGAAAGAAAAGCGAACAAGCTGTCTATTCTTGTCTGTGCCCTTTTCCCATGCCAGGAGCAGGCTGGCCTGAAAAATTTAGGTTTCCTTTTCATGTTTCCTTTCACTCCACTTGGGACAAAATGCCTTTCTTCTCCCCCACCTCTTCCTTTGGCAGGATCCTGACCAAGGCTGTAAGAAAAGAATCTTTTAAGAATGTATGTATCTATCTATCGATATACATTCAGGCCCTGACAGTGACCCGGAACTGTAGTGCCTCTTCATTACCCAGGAAATGACAGGGTCAAGAGGAATCTGAAAGCCGCCTCGCAGTTCTGCCCGTGGATTCCTGACCATTGTCCGGGCTTTGCAGGCCGGAGCCGGTCGTATGGCTCCTGGGTTGGTCCACTGTTTGCATTTCTTCTTTTCTTCCTCGTGGTTTTTTTTTTTTTTTAAACTTGAAAAGAAACTCTGGCATCTTAGGTATTGATTGGAAATTCATAAAAGCAAGAGGTATTTTGGGTTGGCTGGCCAGTCATAATTGCCTACGGGCACTAGGGCAGGAGGTGGCCACCTTCTGAAGGCCTCACTTTCTGCTAACTCTTCCACTTTTTTCTTCAGCTGTTCCAAGGGAAAATGTCAATTACAATTTTTTTTTTTAATCACCCATGAATGGTCACTGGCTGTCTGTCTGCCTTTTGGGATTCCTGTCCTTTGAGAGGAGGGAGCTCAGGTTTTGAACCTCGATCATCATGAACTTGTAATACAAAAACACAACTGAAGGTATTTCTGCAATCTTGGGATCAGAATTTTAGAAATTCCTGGGAAATATCGTTAAGTTTTATTTTGGGACAGGGAAGCTAGAGGCAGGATGTCAGAGAAGTCATCAGTAGTACACAGAGACTGTCTTGAATGTTTTGTTTTAAATGAGATCTGGTTATGTACTTTGGGCTGGCCTAGAACTCACCAGTGTAGCCCAGGCTGGCCCTAAACTCATAGTGATCTTCCCCAGTGGTCAGATTACAGGTGTGTGCCGCCACACCTGGCTACCCTGAGTATGTTGCTCTTCAATAATAATGGAATGTGCTTACATCTGCAGAGCAGGAAAATGATTAGCTCTTGGCTTGGTAATAGGTTTTATCCTTTAATAGTGCTGTCGAGTCCAAGTGAATGTTAGAAGTTGTGTCAACAGCATGAGACTCTTCAGTTCTTCATTTTCCAGTGTCTCAGTGTGCAGACACACTCTGGAACCTACCAGAATCTCCTGGCAGGAATCAGGGGCATAACATTCTTCTCTTCGGTGTGCACATGAGACCTTGAAATGTGAAGCTCCCAACTCTAATGGTATCAAGCATAAAAAGAATCTGGAATGCACAAATCTTGCTTTTCTCCAGGAAGGATTCGGTTTTCTTCCCAAACCTCCCTGGCTTTCATCAAAATTTGAAACATAGCCAGCCTGAATCCGCCAGCCCTCTGGTTTTATGTTGGAAGACAGAAAGGACAGATTGAGGGGTTCTAAGTTTTAGTTTTGCTTTCCCTCTGATTTGGGGCAAGCAACTTTGCTTCTTCAGACTTGATGTCCTCATCTGAGAGATGGACTGCTTGACTTCCACTCAGCTGAGGCTCGAAGAGCAGATCCAGGAAATATGTGAATGTCTACTTTTGTCAGACTATAGGTTGGGGATAAATGAAATATATGTTGTTAACCAAAAGCATTGGCTGCTGAGGGCTTGAGACCTAGCCTGAATGAAATATTACCAAATGCCTCTCTCTCAGATCAGATGCAATATACATGGGCAAGAAGTAGAGGATGTTGAAAAAAACACTGAACAAGTACGTATAGTAACACGATGCCGAAACGCAGGTATAAGGATGCCTTATCTCTCTGGAAAATGTTGGCTGCCTGTTACCTTTTAATCCACTCTACAGTGGATTATACTTCTATGATGTATGCATACATATGTGAACAAGCCCATCCATCCATTGATCCATTTATCTACCTATTCACTCACCTATCCATCCATCAGTAATCCATCCATCCACCCACCCATCCATCTACCCATCAATCTATCCATCCATCCACCCACCTACTCACGTATCCACTCACCCACATCTATCCATCATCCATCCATCACCCATCATCCATCATCCACCCATCCACCCTTAAACTCAGTAGCCTCCCGGTCCGTGATGTGTGTGATATAGCAGGGAAAGCGGGGTGAGTCCCCCAAAAGAGGTTGAAACAACTGTAAGAGAGCTCAGAGGAAGGAAGAGAACGCTCCTAGATGGGGACGTCAGAGATGGCTTCATGAAGGAGCAGACCTTAGAGCTGATCTTGGTGGATGCATTAAGAGAAAGGGACTGTGAGGGAGGCACACAAGCAAAGCCTGGGGACTGGAAAATGTGCTTGTTGGGGGAATATCAAGTAATTCACAAACAAGGGCAAATAAGACTAAAGCAACATTAATCTTGAAGTGCAGGGAGATTACAGAGCAATATTTCGGACAGGCCTGCACAGCTCATCTTTGCAACAGAGAGTATGAAGAAGAAGGCAGTTAAGAGCTAGGAGAGAGGCAAGGTGTAAGCGGACAGTGCCCAGTGCATTTCACTGCAGTGTGAATCAAACATGGAGACACAAAAGGAAACTCAAGTCTTATGAGGAGTTTTACAAGTGCCTCACATGTGGGCCTTAAGAGTTCTGCAGTGACCACGAAACAGAAAGTCAAGGGACTTTGTGTTCCCCAAGAGACTGAGGAAGGGGGAAGAGGGTGTGTCTGTGTAAGATGACAGTTTGCATGTCCTCCTGCAGCTGGCTTTTGCATGTCGCTCTTCTCGACCTGCAGAGGTGGCAGTGTGGTGGCAGGGGCACCACTCGGCCTGGGGAGCAGGGTGTTCCACAGTGTGGAGTGGCTGGGAAAGAGCGGAGGCCTGCAGGCACGAGTCCTTTAAACTGTGCCACTGACGTGTCTAGTAAGGACCCATGACAGCAAACTAGGAGGAAAGAAACTAGCTCTAGACCCCAAGCCCCCCAAATAGGCAGATGATTTCACAAGTTCTCATTTTTACCCCTGAAATAGGCTCTTGGGTATTCTTTTTTTTTTTTTTTTCTTTGTCTTTTTGAGACAGTCTCATTATGCAGTTCAGGCTGAACTTGCACTCACTTTGTAGCCCAGGTTGGCCTTGAACTCGCAGCAATCCTCCTGCCTCTGCCTCCCAAGTGCTGGGATTCCAGGCTTGCGCCGTCACGCCTGGTGGCCCTTGAGAATTCTTTTCCTTTCTTTGTGAGTGAGAAAAATGAGGCTCAGAGAGTTTCGGTAAGTCAAACCCAACACACAGGGTAACTTGGATGAATTGCTGGACTGTGTTTTTTTCTGGATTTTTGTTTGGTTTTTTTTTTTTTTTTTTTTTTTTGCATTTTAATGATCATTAGACTTAGACAGGGCTTCCTCACTGCCCTGACCCGACTGTGAACCGATCAGCACCCAGCTCTGCGGGGCATTGAAGCAGAAGAGGAAGGAAGGAGAGCAGGAGGGAATGAGGGGGAGGCTGCGGGGTCCTCGGCAGGTCTCCTGCACGGATTCCTCAGGACTAGAGCAGACGCAGGGGCCTCAGGAGGCTGGGCGGGCTGTGGGTGGAGCAGATGCTGACCCCGAGGCCATGCCGGAAAGAACAGGCCCTGCCCTGTGGCAGCGGAACTGGGAACTACGGAGGGCAGCAAAGCAAATAATGCTTTGTTGGTTTTGCTGAAAGAAAATAAGAGAAGCCCAGTTTACTCCCCAGGGCCCTGTGCTGAGGCAGCTGTTTTGAGGCCACAAGTGGGTCTGTGATCCCCCACTTCAGGGCGCCCCCGTGTGCAAACCCTGGCTTCCCACTGCAATGGCTTTTCCTTTGAAAGTATGATCTGTACACAGCGAAATGCTCGATTTTAAGGGTCTATTTTCACCAATGCACTTTAAAGTTCAGCTATGTCTTTCTTGTTCTTCTGTTTTTTGGTTTTTTTTTTTGAGACAGTCTCACTATGCAGCCCAAGTGGATCCCAATTCGTAACAATCCTCCTGCCTCAGTCTCCTGAGTGCTGGGATTACAAGTGGAATCAGATATTTCCATCACCTCAGAAAATCCTTTCCCAATCCATCCCTCCCATCCCCCACACCCCTTCAGCAACTTGATCTCATTTCTATCACACTGGTTGGCTCTGACAACTCTAGAATGTCCTGGAAATGCAGTTCTAATGGATGCCCTTCTCACATTCACCTTGGTGTTTTTGAGATCTGGCCACACACACTGCTGCCTGTTTCCATAGAGCGGCGATTTGATCCCTGAGTGGTATTCCACTGTGTGATACAGTGCAGCTTATTTTTCTGCTCTCTTTCGATGGACTCTGAATTGTCCCCAAGTTTGGGCTGTCCCAAAGAAAGGTGCGGCAGATGCTCTGGCAGGGGAGTATTTATTTGTGGGCAGGAGTTTTCATGTCTGTTTGGTAAATACCCATGAACAGGACTGCAGGATAGATGCAGCGGCCACTGGAACGCACTGAGACCAGTTGGCAAGAGTCGACTGCAGCCAGGCGTGGTGGTGCACACCTGTAATCCCAGCAGTGGGGAGGCTGAGGCAGGAAGATCATTGTGTTTGAGGCCAATGTGAGCTCCATAGTGAATCCAAGGCTAGCCTAGACCGCACAGGGAGACCTTGTCTCAAAGCTAACTGTGCTCGTTTTATTCCAACTCTGCATTCAGTGATGTCATATTGGCCCCTTGAAACTGGCCACTGTGGGAGAATTTACACCAGGGAAGTCAACAGATTCTACAAATCGGGCTTGCCTTCCCCACAGACAACCCCCTGGTAACCGGCACCCCTGGGCAGCCACACAGGGGCTTTCACAGAAACTCCGGGTGCTTGCAGTGGCAGTGGCACTTAGCATCCACCCCCAGCCCTGGGGTGGCCAGGTTCTCATTTCAGCTGCTCTGGCAGGGTGCGGTGGTATCTCATGGTTATAATTTGCATTTCTCTGGTGAAGGATGACGTTGGAAGCTTTCACATTTGCTCCTTTGGCCATTTGTATATTTCCTTGTGTAAAGCATTTTGTTTAATCTTTGACTATTTAAAAAACCAACTGAATTGTTTGTCTTCTTATTGTTGAGTGACCGGAGTTCTTTATGTATTTTGTATGTAACTGCTATGTTCTCCAGGTCTGTGGCCTCTCTCTCTGTCTCTCTGTCTGTCTGTCTCTCTCTCTGAGACAGGGTGTCATTATGTGGTCCAGGCTGGTCTTGAACTCACGGTGATCCTCCTGCCTCAGCCTCACAGGTGCTGGGATTACAGGTATGCACTACCATGCTGGCTATTTTCTTGATGGTGTTTTTGTGTGAGCAGACATTTTTCATTTGGACAACACACAATCATCAGTTTTTAATTTATGGCTCTGGGGTCTCCATAAAGCATCAGGTTGTGTTCTCTGCCTGGAGGAATCACCTTGCCATCCCCTCCCTCTAGGGAGTCACCCCTTCTTCAAGGCAGCTTGATTTGAATGTGTCCCCAGAAAGCATTTGTGGGAAACTTTGTCCCCAAGACAGCAGCACTGGGAGGTGGAACGTAGCAAGGGTGATCGGCCTGCGCTGGTGGAGGGGGTGGATTCACACCAACAGTGTGGGACTGGGCTGGGTACAACAGACAAAGCCTGGCCCCCTTCCACTGTATCTGCCCAGCTGTCTCTGTCCCTCTCCCTGCCCTTCTACCATGGCTGACACCCCCAGAACAATAAGCCAATACATTTCCATTCATTATAAATCACCTGGCTTGGGGAGTTCTGTTACAGCAGCGCAACACAGACTAAGACAAATATAAGTACCCAATGTAAGTGTCACTCTTTCCAGAACCTTCCTGGATATCAGCTGGCAGCTCTGTCCCCTCGGTAGCCCCTGCCCCATCCCCCATTCCTCTCTCTGCCACCATGCTATGAGATAATTGTCTCTTCTTGGGTCTTTCCCATCTGCTTGACTGGGAGCCTCCAGTGGGGGCTGTGGGTCCTCCAAATCACCTCGTTCCTCCTCCTCTCTGTTCTGGTCCCCTCTGTCGTCTTTATTGGAGGCTCGAGGTGAATGTGCTAATGACTGATGAATTCACTTGGATGTGCCCAGCCTATCATGAAGTCCAGGTCCACATTTTGGCCCTTTGATTATATAGAAATCATTGACAACATCCACACTGTGGATCAGAGGCCAAGCAGCATTGATTTCACCAATGCACAGTGAGTTTGAAACATTCTACCAGATTCTACCAAAGTCAGAGCCACTGAGAATTCAAGTCCTCTCTACCAGGAAGGGGAAAGACTGGGCAGGTGTGTGTGCGCATGCGTGTGTGTGTGTGTGTGTGTGTGTGTGTGTGTGTACACGTGTGGGGAGGGGAGAGGAGAGGATGTGTGCATGCAATATACTCTGAACTGTGTCAAAACTTTGAGACCTAGTGGACACAGCACTGGCTGACAGTTAAGACAAACCCAAGACCAAGTGCTCTTACAGGTGTGCATGTTTAAACGAAAGATTTCACCTCTGCAAGCTTCAGTGCCTTTAACACAAGCCAAGGGCAGCAGCACTAACACCTCCCGGGTTGCTGGGAGAATGAAAGCTGAGGTGCCTAAGGCCCTCCCTCCCCGGGGTCTGAGCTGCTCCTCTGTGGGATGCCAGGTAGAACCCTTGTCTGTGGGAATTTAGGAGGGAAGGCTCCCCTTCAGTGCCATCCCTGCCCTGGGCGATAGGTGCAGTAGACACACAGTCACAGCTGGAGGGATGACGTGGAGGTCACATAGAAGCCCAGGGAGCAGTATCCAGGCCTGCTCAGCCAGCCAGCGGGGCACCCCCAACCCGCACCCACGGGGCTGGGGAGTCGTTTTCCAGGGACCCCTTTTGTACCGGTCCAAGGTCTCCCCAGCCCATCCATAAACAGATTGTGGAAGGGAGTGCTGGACGGGACTCAGAGCCAGGGCTGTGGGTGGGGAGGAGGGGGTGATGCAGAGGGTCCCCCACTCCACATCTCTGGCCTTCTCTTGCCACGTCCCCCCTCAAATCACCCACGAGTCCAGCTTTCTGCTTTGTGAACTGGGGGTGCCTCAAATACTCTTGAGTTTCTTTCAAGAAAACACAGAGTCCTTTGGCAATTGCAAGGAACTGTATAGATAGGTAGGGTGTGCACGCCTGGTTCGTTCATTCATTCATTCTCCATCCATCCACTCACAGCCCAGGCCTCTTGGCCCGGTCGGCCAGGCCCAGCCCTGAAAGGGTTAAGCACCAGTCCCGCCCCTCCGCCCCCGCCACCGGCC
>RJWM01028796.1:0-25205 GCA_004363535.1 Dasyprocta punctata | reverse complement strand
CTCCACCTAAACATGACCAAAATATACCTACACCCAGACATATAATAATCAAGATCCCAGAAATTCAACATACACAAAAAAAATATTAAAAGCTATTAGAGAAAAAAAAACAGATAACCTACAAAGGAAAACCCATCCGAATCACGACAGACTTCTCCACACAAACCATCAGGTCAAGAAGAGCTTGGAGTGAAGTATTTCAAACGCTGAAGGAAAACAACTTCCAACCCAGATTGATGTACTCTGCAAAATTATCTTTCAAAATCAACGGAGAAACAAGATACTTCCACGACACAGAACAACTAAAGGAATTTACGACAACCAAGCCAACCCTACAAAGAATACTGAAGAACATTCTAGAGAGAGATAAAAAAGTCCACCGCTCCAGAAACAGCGGCAGAGGGATATCACTGAATGGGGCAGACAAATGAATAATCCATCATTGGGATTTGAGTCCAGTATTGTTTTCAATGAGCTGTTTAGTTTAATCTTATTCTACCTCGACATGCTTAACTTTATTATATATGATGACAGAGACAGCTATTTTAAAGATAACAAAATATATTAGGATAGCCTTTATTGATATTTGATCACCTTGTTTTGAAACCTGGCATTGCTTTCATTGTTCTGTTTTGAGGGATTTTAACCTATTTTAGTTTGTTTGATTGTATTACAACAGACGATATAGGCAACTGCCTAGAAGATAATATGAGGCATTATAGAAATCAGCGTTGCATTACTATGTATTGCTTTCATTATTTTGTTATTGGTTTTATTCAGTACTATTTTGTTCGACTATATTAGGCCAGATGGTAAGGGCAATTATTTTGAAGACAATACGAGGTATTACAAGGGGAAATGAGGAAGGAAGGAAGGGAAAAGGAAAAAGACATAGATTTATATGAGGGTATACATAAGATGGCTTAAAAGACTATACTACTAAATGCATTAACTGGTGAGAGAGAACAGTTGATACTCATATGATTAGATCAATTTTACATGTCTATATCTGTCAATCTGAGCAACCCCCTTGAAGGTAGCAACATACAATGCTACAACCACTGTAAAATTCCAATCATCTCATTTTGTAAACCTATAATATTATAGTATTAGATATGTTGTTGTTGTTTGTTGGTCCCTTTAGTTTTATGTTTCTCTTTTCTGTGACCATTCTTTTATTCTTTATTGGTTTTATTCTGAACTATTTTGCTTGATTATATTAGGCCTGATGATATGGGCAGTTATTTTAATGATAACAAGAGGTATTCTAAGGGGAAAGGAGGAAGGAAGGGAAAAGGAAAAAGACATAAATTTATGAATAGGTATACATAGGACAGTTAAAATGACTGTATTACTAAATACATTAGCTATTGAAAAAGAACAGTTAATACTCACGATTAGATCAATTTTGCATATTTATATCTGTTAATCTGAACAACCCCTTGGAAGGTAACAACATGCAATACTGCAACTACTGTCAAATTTCAACCATCTCATTGTGTAAACCTATGTTATCGTATCGGATTTGTTGTTGTTGTTTGTTTGTCTTTTTTGCTTTTTGTTTCTCTCTTCTGTGTCCATTTTCTCTTAAATAAAAAAGAAAGAAAGAAAGAATGAATGAAAGAAAGAAAGGCCTTGAACATTTTCACAGTTCATCCTGCTCCTGTGCATCTAATGAATTCTTCTCCCGCTTTCTCATGAACACATCAGTCTCCCAGACTCATTCCCATGAGCATTCATTCTTCTTCTACCTCTCCCCCTCTTCCCCTCACCAACATCATCCTCAAAAGAACAACCTACTTCATCTGATCCTCTCCAACTGCCCAGGAGAGTGCCCAACCCACTCCATAAGACAGAAGTCTCTGCCTAGCACATATGGACTCCAATCACAAATGTTCTAAGAACTGGGTAAAGGACCTGGACACTGAGACCTGCACTGAAACTCATGCCTGTTAGAAAAATGGGACAATGACACAAGGTCCCATCCCAATACAGGGGGCTGAAGCCAGGGCTTTGTATATGCTAGCAGGCCCTCCCCCATGGAGCTCCATCCTAAGCCCACTGCAAGTCGTTTAACAAGTCTGACTGGATCCATTTCCGGATATCATGTTAGATGAAGGAGATTTGGTAAACACACACACACACACACACACACACCTCGGATATGAACAGTTACTATACATATGACTAGGAATAATGTATAGGCCTTT
Organism: Dasyprocta punctata; assembly: GCA_004363535.1. Lineage (NCBI taxonomy): Eukaryota > Metazoa > Chordata > Mammalia > Rodentia > Dasyproctidae > Dasyprocta > Dasyprocta punctata. Next base: position 22,995 of record RJWM01028796.1, on the reverse strand, counting down.
AAGCAATTTAAATGTTTCTCTGCAGGCAACAAAGCATCCACAGACTTACATTTTAACATGACACACCATTACTATGTGGAATGTTTTATTTATAACACATGTTAAATTCTTTCTTTTGACCATATTCCAAACTTAATCAAAATTGTGACCTTTCTCCTTATACACCAAGAGGCAGTCTGTATGTATAAATACTAGATTATGTATTGCTTCCAAAAACAGTGAAAAAAGGTCTCAGACTAGCCAATAATTTCCAACATATTTTTCTTTCATAGGCTTCAAAAATTAAGAATCTTTTCAAAATGTCAAGAAGCACTTTTGCACTGATAAAATAATGTTTGGTAGGAAAAGTTCACAGAAGGAAGGAATCAGTACCATAGGATGGAAATATTCAAAAAAATTCTCCTCACGGGCTACCTCCAGAACATGCTGTCAAAGTAAACATAGTCCCAGGAAGCCAGACAAGATGCACTTGCCGCCATCTTGCCCATTTCTACCTTGGGCACTTCTAGGACCCGCCAGTAGGATATGCTTCAGAAAAAGTTACCACCTGTTGAAAAGCAGGTTTGATTTGACTTTCCCATTCATTCAGGCTATCCCTGGATGACCACTTCCCAAACCCTGCTTAATTTCAGTGAATTAACAAAGTATTCTGTATACCACTTTCTGATTTTTGAAGCAGATCACGGAAGGTAAGGAGCAAGGTAGAACTGAAAGACAACCAAGTTATGAAAAATCAAATGAGAATAAATGGGTAAAGGATGCTGCTAATGGTACAAGACCACTAAGGGAGATTCATACAGAACAGTCTATCAGGCAACAGCTGATTACAATCCCATACCAGTCATGCAGACCAAGCCTGAAATTACCACGGGAGAAACACTGTGCTCCATATGAAGTTATGCAACAAGTCATTGTAATCAAATTCAGCTATGGGAAAGGAAGTAGGCAAGGAAAGAAAGATGTAACCTCATACTCTGGCCATCAGCTCAAGGGCGCACACACACAGTCGTACTCAGACTTTCAAGATGGGGTCACAAATGCTGCCAATAGTATCACCGTCAAGTGGAGTTGAGAAACAGAAACCCACTTTAGGAGCCAAAGCAGAATTCTCATATGCAAAAATAGCTAGCTACTAAGGTGATTTACACAGGTTTTGTTAGGTCTTCAATCACAGATAATGTGAAGATTGGTTGGTGCAAAGAGACCAGTAACAATTTTTTTCTTTTAACTTACTAGGGAAACAAACTGAAAAGGAACTGAGCAATTTGATAATTCAAATAATCAGTATTTTCTATTTTTAAGGTGTCTTGCCACAAAAGAATAAAATTCTAGTGAATAATTAGAGAAAACTAGCTCATATTTAGGAAATGACAGTATAATTTCAACATAAACTAGCAATAGTTTTATATTTTGTCTAGGTTACTTCTCTCTCATTGCTAAGACAAGATACCCAACACCCAAAATGAAGGAAGGAAAGGTTTATTTAGCTCACAGTTTGTAGAGGTTTCAGTCCATAATTTGCTGGGTCAAAGCAGGGTGGCTCATGGCAGAGGGCAGCACAGTGACAGAAGATAGCAAAAGCAACAAGGGCAAAAAGAGAGGAGCATGGAGAGAAGACTCTGTCCCTTATACTGTATGTAGGCCACACCCTCCCTAGGGTGAGTGTAGCACTCATATCCATAATACCAGCATTGAACCATGAATCAATTACAAACTCTAGAAGCCTGCCCTCATGACCACATGAGGTTTTGGGCGGACATCCAGACACAAACCATAATATATTCCAACCTTAGTTTCCACTCAAATCTAAATGATTCTCTCAAGAAAAGCATAATTGCTTTCTTCCACTGTGTAGCTAATTATAATTAACAAGAGCTGGCTGGCTAATGAGCTTGGCTAAACTTTCCAGTGATTAAGAAAATCTTTATTTTTGTGATAAAGAAAAGGTTATTGCCATCCACTGATTTCAGTTGGTCTACTTTAAGGTGACTATTCAATTGGTTCGGAAATTAGCTACTGTCACTTACCAAATAATCTAAATAATTCTGCATTGACACAACTTTGACAAAAATTTGTTCTCTTGACCATAGATCCTCTTTTGTCTCTACCCACAACCAGTCCACTGTGGGGACTTACCAGTTCCCTACAAGATCACAATGTTCCATGCTGACCATATTGGTCAGTTTGCCCACTGCTGGGGACAATACCTGGCATCTATGACTTAAAGGAGGTGAGGTTTAATTTGGCTCATGGTTTCAGGGATTCAGTACATGGCCTGCAGGATGCAAGGCAGAAATATCACGGCAGAAAGGAAGGAGGAGCAAAGCTGCTTAGTTTATAGAGCTGGGAAGCAGAGGGGAAAAGAGGAGGAGTCAGACACAGACCCCAAGACTGCACCTCCACAGTCCACCCAGACACACCCAGGTGTGTGCTCCACCAATCCCCAGGGTGAATCCAAAAGCCCACCTGGTTGACATTCTGATCACCATACTGTCCTTGACTAGGAAAATAAAATTACCAGCTGATAGAGGTCAAAATATCTAAAAAGGACTTGAGAAAAAAGAAAGTTTCCTATCATTAGTGGTAATGATTGAGACAGAACATTTATATTTAATACAGTTAAGGCAAACATATGCACTTTAAATTAGCAAGAAGGCTTTATTATTGCATTTTCCAGTACAAGTTCTAAAACTATGTTTCTTTTATTGTACAGTACTTAAGTCAGAATTTTGTCCGGGGGTTCCAATGCTGATAAATAAGTTAAAATGTCCACAAAACCTAGACATTTAAAGCATGACTCTCATTTAAGCCTGAACTATCAAGGTCAGTATTTCCTAAACTATGCTCTGCAAAACACTAGTGCTACAAGGTGGTCAAAGGAAAAAGAAAGATTTGCTGATCAAATACATTTGGGAAACAATGCTGAGGAAGACTACAAAGTGTCCCAAATATTCCCTGCCTCTGCTGTGGTGTCCCTTCCTGAAGCAGATTACACATCCTGCTTTGAATGCAGAATGTACCAGGAGATTTGCTTTGGTCAAAAAAAGTGGTAACATTTGCCACTTCTTAGCGAAAGTTTTAAGAATCAGCATGTGGTTTACCAGCTCCTTTTTCTACCACCAGAAGACCGGCTCTGTCACAGACACGGGCTAGCTGGCTAAGCTCCTGAGTGTAGCAGAAACAGTGGCCCCAAACTTAAGCCAAATGATGCATCTCTGCTACTGAGATCTTGGGATTCATCGTGAGAGTCACCACAAATGGCTGCAGCCCAGACATCCTAGAAATCAGATTAACTTTATTCAGCTCATCATTACTAACAACCATCTAATTACAGGATCCTGGAACCACTGAAAATATTCTGAGTGAAAAAACTGCAAATGTGTCTTTAAAAAATGCTTGCTTCTAAGTCTGGTGTGGTGGAGCACCCCTTTAATACCAGTACTCGGGAGGCTAAGGCAGGAGGATTGTTGTGAGTTTGAGACCAGCCTGGGCTACAAAGTGAGTTCAAGGCTGGTCTGAACTGCATAGTGAGACTCTGTCTCAAAAAATAGGGCCGGGGATTTAGTTCAGTGGTGTAAGCGCCCACCTGGCAGGCACGAGGTTGTGAGTTCGATCCCCAGTACAAAGAAAAAAAAAATGCTTGCTTCTAATCTCCATTCCACTCTGAAGACTGAATTAACTGTGTCATTTCTTCTTGGGTTTTCAAAGACAATCAGGGCCAATCGGGAGTCATTTGCAATCCTCATAGGAGTCAATTCCTAGAGTCCTCCCTTTAAAAAATAACCTAGGTTTCTGTTTATGTTCCCCATATGTCACTCTATTTAAAAAAAAAATCATGAAGTACTAAAAGACTCCAAGTAAATATTCAGGTAGGTTTATCTTCATTTGCAATTCTTAAATAATTATAAACTTAATTATTTAAGTTTTTTCAGCATATGGAAACAGGCAATGTAACAGTGCATGTTACAGACTGTATTAAAAGAAAAAGTGAAGTTGCTTGTCATGAACAGTGCATTCTGACACACAAGCAATGTCACAGGTGACTAATGGCACTGACAGCATCACAAAAAACATTGTAATTCCCTCTCACATCAGATGTCACTAAATTTTTAGTGTTAAAAAGCCATTAAAACAAAAAAATCTGTTTTTATATGCACTTGGTAATATGAAAAGTGACTCAAACACAAGTAAAAACTGTAATTAAGCCCTCTGGCACTGGAAAACTCAGGAACAGTTAGTTATTGAAATGATGAGCTTTACCTTATGCCAAGGATATTTTTAAAACGAGCTCTTGTCTGGAATAATACAAGCAAGGAAGTGTCCTCTGTCAACACTGGGTGGAAAAGATGGTCAGGCAGACTTCGGGCTTCTCTGCTCTGGGGTCCCCTCCTCCTTGGCTGAGGTGACAATATGGGGGAGGGAAGGGTGCCGGCCCTCGCCCTTTATCAGAAGAGCCTTCAGCAGCAGCCCGAGCGTCCCCACTGTGGCTCCTTTTACAAAAGCAGGGCTTCCTAGATGCCTCCTCCTAGGCCTTCTTCCCACACCTTCTTCCCTGACACGGACAGCCCGGGGCTGCTTCTTGCTCTGTGGTCCTCCCTGTCCTGAGGTAGCTTCTCATACCAGTCCTACTAGAAGGCACTGCTCATGATCGTGCGTACTTCGCTATCTGCAGGATTTCTCTGTCTCTCATTTCTCTAAACTGTAGTTTGTGATATTTTTCCTGTTGTCCTTCAGGCTCTGCCTGGTTTCAGGAGGATGGGGCCAAGGTTCTAATCTAAATGGCCACCACCTTCCCATCAGAACTTCAAGATCTTTCTCCTTCTGTCCTCTTCCACTCATGTATACAAGAGAGCCAAACTCAGGACTTAAAAAATCTCTCTCTGTAAAGCTGCTGCAGGTTATTAGGTTAAAACAGGTACCTTCTAGATATTTCAGAATAGGATGGAGGTCAAGAGTCATTAAAACCAGGCTCCTCTCACTGTGAGCAAAAAGGGCCACGAGACATGAGGTGATTGGTATGGAGCCAAACAGCAGAGCTAAAACAAGAGAACCCCCGCTCCTTCAAGTTCACTACAGAGATTTCCTCGGAAGGAGTAGTCTCAGTTAGGAAATGATGTTGAAAGACCCATTATCATGCAGACCCCCCAAAATGAGTGATAGTCAAATTACAACATGCTAGTTAACAAAATCCTGAGAAAATGCACTATTAGGTAAATGGATGGATGGACAGGAATAAACAACAAGGTGAGGGGAGATGATGTCAGAGTTATGGCTGGAGAGCAGTGCAGAGGAAGGCTGGGATTCAGCCAACCTGGTCTAAAAAACAATTTTCATTCCTAGCTGGTTCTATGGATTCAGGGACTCAATTTCCCCTTAACGATACCATCAGCACAGTTTCCACCTCCACGCGCTCCTTTTCTGCTTCCACTGCCACTCCTAGCTGTGACTGTCTGCACCCTCCTCCCCGCCCCCTCGCAGGGAGACCATCGGCGCATCCCCCCCAGCCCTGCTGTGTGCACGCCAACTTCTGCACCTACAAAAACTCTCAGTGAAAACAGTGGCTGACGTCTTCAAAGAAGTCTGACAATGACTCTGAAAAGCTGTTGCAAGAAAGTGCCAATTAAACAGCCAAACCTTCACGAGTTTAAGTGCAACAGTAGTAAATTATAAGCATGATAATGCAGGGAAGACACGTAAGAAGCTGAGAAAAGAATGCGTGCCTAAAAAACAACTGATCTATCCAGGAGGGAATCACATTTACTTCTTGAGAAATCTAGGGTTTGTGTTAAGATGTTTGTTTGATTTAAAATCGAGCTTCTTCTGCCACCAAGTGTTAGCACACATTTCTAACCTACTAGGTTTTGCAATGTTAAATCGCCAAAGCACAAGGTAATTCAATGTGAAAATAAATCAAAAGGATTCACTTTGTGAAAATCCTGGAACTGAACAAGTAGCAGACTAATGGTGCTAAACAGCTGTGTTCTATGAAAATTGTATAAATAACTTGAGTTTTAGTTACCATTTTGAAGATATAGTAAGTCAGTAAAGTTTTCTTAGTCTTTATTCATTCGATTAAAAATTTCACAAAGCACAATAATCATCAGAATAGCTCTAAAGTGTACAATTTTTTTCAGTATTATCTGATATAACCCACCTACTATAATTCCATGAAATTAAGAATATGCAAAACTGACACATACACTGACTAAATGTCTCCTCATGTTGGAAAAATACGTAACAGCCAAAAAGAGCCTTATGCTTCCCAGAATCTGTCCTTAGCCTTAGCTCAGTTCTCTAACTTAGAAACCAGAACACCAGTCTGTGGCAGTGAAAGTTGCACGTTGGGAAATTCAAGAGAGTTTTTATATTTTTTAAATTTTGAATATAATATATAGAACTCTTAGCTGCACCATTGGGCCTTCAGCTACTTCTACTTCATGCTGTTACCTGCAAACAGGTGTTCTACCAGAGGACAGCACCATGGAATCCAGGGACTTTTGCACCCCAACGCGGAACACCAATGGGAATCGTCAACACCAGTCCTTTACAGCCGCCCCCACTAGGGGGTGCTCTCTCAGCATGCATCAACTATCCGTCCACATTTTTGATGTTAAGATGCTTCACCTTTATCAACAGGCCAGTTATGGCCTTAATATTGAATCTGCTTTTTTAAGTCAGCACAGATAGCAGCATCTCAGATCATTAAAAAGTGACAACAGCCAGATGATGGAGAGAAATCAACTGAGTTACATACCAGAATGATCTTACATCTCCTAGAAATAAAGATGGATGGACCATCTATCTCACAGCCTGTCTAATCCGCAGCTCTACTTAGCACAATCCTGTCATCTAATAATTATTCTATCTGCCCAACAACAGTACCACCAGCATCTTAGGAGTGCTCCAGTATCATACTGAAAATTATTCCAGCAGGTCAAATCAAAATATAAAGACTATACAACTAGCACCAGCCTTGGAACAAAGCATCTTAAAGGGAGGTATTATTCAGCTCTCTTTTTAGACATTGTCCCTGTACACCAACCCTCACAGCAGAAGCTAAAGAAACACTTCCCCAGACCCTGGGATGCTTTCCAGGGCTCAGGACTCAGCGGCTCCCCTCGCTGTGGAAACTGAAACGTGGGGCATCTAACTTGGTCCTCCCCAACTCTGACCCGCTCAGCTCACCATAGCCCAGCCCTCCTCAGAACCCAGCAAAACCCAACTGCCAGAGAGGAGAATCTTCAGGATGCGCGGGGGATTTCCTATATTCTGAGGGATACCATAGTCTGTTCTGTTGCCTGACCTCTCAAAGAAGGCATGGGCTAAAAGAACAATTGTGGCAATACAATATGGTTTTTCAATGGACCCATAATTCATTGAAAACATTAAAGCAACCTCTCCAGAATTATATTTTACAACCTTAGAGTGTATATATATTTTATTTCTCTTTCTCATGCTATTACAGAGTCCTTATAGTGATCTACTCTAACATCTGCTTAGATCATTGATATACTTTAACATAAATGACTTAAAACATTCCCCTATTAATGCAGAAGTTATTTTTCCCCGTTATTGATAATGCTTAGTAAATATTCATATGTATAAAAAGCTTCTTCCTGAAATAGTCCTTTAGGATACTATCAGCAGCAAGAATATCTTAAAATAGCATAATTTTTTTCATGTTTTTCAGCATCAGCTGTATAACTCACAGCTAAAAGCTCCATCCCACTACTACAAGGCACCGCTCATAATCTTGGAAAGTCCTCTACCACAAATTTATCCTAACAAACATTACTGTCATACACTGTGATAGGAACAAAGACAGAGTGGGATTCTCACCTATAGGGTAGGGGAGGCAATTCTGTGAAATCAGCTGCCAAGAGACCACTCAAGTGCAGTGTGAAATGTTGAAATACAGACTCCAGAGCAGTGGATGTTGTAAAGAGAAAGAAAGATTTTGAAATGGGGATATTACCTTCAGCACTGATTTGTCAGCCTGTGATTAAGCGTGAAACCGCTTGCAAGAGGGCGATCCATTTGAAAGCAAAACAAGAAAGATAACGAGCAAAGAAGCAAACTGTCAGTCTACAGGTTTTACGCACTGTTCTTCCAGATTTCAAAATCTATCACACAAACTAGTATTGCCAAACATATTCTGGAATGCTACCTAATACAGATACTAATGAATCTATGGCATAGTTATAAAAAAAATGCAAGATTTCCTTTTGAGGGCAGCTAACAATGGTTTGAAGAAATCTCATAACCACAGGAGAGTGAATCACCTAAGCCCATGTTTTAAAGGACCAAAAAGACTCCGTTAGGTCCAAGAGATCAGGTGCAAAACACGCTACATTTAGAAAAAAGCTCTGCTTACTGATGAACATGACCTTCATCTACAGAGCTGCAAACCAGTCTTAACCACAGCGCTGGGCCATGGAGAGCAGAAGAGCAGGTGTCAATCCACACACCCACCTCCGAAACTCTGCCAGAGCAGAGCAGGCCACTGGGCATCTGAATGTGCATGAGGAGTCCCCTGGTGAAATTAGAAACCAGGAAGGGCACCCTTACGATTCCAGTAAGCAGGCACATGAATCCAGAAGAAATCAAAAGTTGTTCCAATCTCAAAAGGAGGAGGAAGTGGCCTGGAAAGGAACTCAAAGCCATGCGCCTTAGTTTGTCACTGCTGGCCTTGCCTTAGGTGCAAATGCACTCAGGTGCTTGGGCTGAGAAGCTGCCCCTGTACACGTTCCCCAGGCCCTCAATGGAGCCCAAGGCATCTTCTGCAGGTCTTGAAAGATCCCCCCGGGGAAGGGAAAAGGCTCTGCGCAGCTCGAAGAACCCAGGGCTTGTGAGCAGCACTGTGGACAGGCGTGGCAGAGCCAGCACCGGCAGCAGCAGGAGGCAGGCAACAGGGAGAGGAGGCACAGTGAGCGCTGGCTCCCCGTCGAGGCTCCTGGGGAAGAAGCGTGCATGGACAAGGAAGCAGCGGCCATGAATGACAGCCCCAGGGCACCTCGCTCGGCACAGCTGTCACAGCCTCCAGAGAGGACCTGAGCGTCCACAGCATCCTTGGGAATCGGAACCAAATGAAGCCGGAACCCCGGGAATAACAGAGACAGCGCATCAAAAACCACCAAGAGGATCTCAGTTGCCCGACCGTGCTGAAGGCTGACAGTAAAGGTGCACTCACGTGCTTCCGGAGCCAGGGGGCTTTGGACAGCTTCATAAAGGTCAAGTGAGGCTTAAAACCTCTGTTGTCTCCTGCCAGGATGCCTTTTTCTTGAAACGTCTTTTTTGCAATCTCTGAAAAACATCAGAAGAACACAAAAATGCTACTGTAACTACACAAGCATTTGGAACTAACAATTTCAATTCCAGAAAAATACAAAGCAATATAAGTATCACGATCTAAAATCCTATACAGAAGCCGGGCGTGGTGGCGCACGCCTTTAATCCCAGCACTTGGGAGGCTGAGGTAGGAGGAGCGTTGTGAGTTCAAGGCCGGCTTGGGCTACAATGCGAGCGCAAGGCCAGCCTGAGCTACATAGTGCGACCCTGCCTCAAAAAACTAGAGCTGGGAGTTTGGCTCAGGGGCTTAAGTGCCTGTCTGGCAGGCACGAAGTTGTGAATTCAATCCCCAATGCTGCAATAAATAAATAAATAAATAAATAAATAAATAATAAAATCCTATACAGAAAATATTTTTTCAAGCATTATCCTGAATTAGCACAGTTTGGAAATAACCATCAATAACAAAATGATTCATAAATTAGCACACAGCTGAGCATCTCCCCGTGCTCCCTGAACTCTTCCTACACAGTGTAAGGTTTCAGTTTTTCTGCCTGGACACCTAAAATGGAACAGATAGGTGGGGGAACCAAACAAAGACACTGTGTCATCCTTCTTAAGAAAATTAAGGGTTTGGCTGGTCCATGTGAAAATAATAAAATAACGTGAATATAATTCACAGAGAACAGCAGAGTCTCAAAATGGAAATCCCAGGACCAAAGAAAAACCGCATGGCTGCTTGCTGCTTACTGATAACCAATCTTTCAGTGCTGTCAGTGATGTTTGGCATGGGTGGCCACCATGCTAGCTAAGTTGTTATTACTCTCACTTTAAAAAAATGAAGACATGATGACTACAATGTCAGTAGTTTACTCAAAAATCAGTACGATAGAATTTGAAACCAAATTTAACTAACTATGAAGTTCACACTGCCTCCAACATAAAGAATCCAAAATCTTCTTTCTCCTGTATAAGAAATGTTCTTTAAACAAAAGCTAAAAGGTAGCTGGGATAAAGACTTGTACACCAGATCTGAAGCATAATCAGCAAACACTAAGAATCTATTATATGCCAGCTACGATTCTAGGCAGTAAAGAACAATGAACATGACAAATTCCCTGCCCTTGTAGAGTTTCCATCTATGCTGGATGCCACCAACAAATACATAAAATAAGGTCAAGAACTGATAGCTGAAAGGAAGAAAAATGAAGTTGGGGAAAGGGTACAAAGTCACATGGAAGGAAACCAGGTAAGGGAGTCTGGGAATCCCACTCAGAAGACACAATATTTGGGTTGACAGCTGAGCGGACTGACAGGTCAACCCCAGTTGGATCTGGGGGAACAGGACTTGGGGGACGAAACAGCTTGTGAGGCGACAGAGCACTGCACTAGATGTGTCCGCAGCTCACGAGAAGGTTGAGAGTCTCAGGAGATGAGTGGGGCTTGCAGAAGGGTAGGAAATGGATTAGAACACAGACAGGTGCCCGCTGGGACCCCGTAAAGTCACTGGATCTTAGTCTAAGTCTGATGGGATTTTGAGGATTCTAAGCAAGGGAAATTTACACATGAGGACAACTTCTCCAGTGCTCTTCTATGTCTTAACTAGAATAAGATGTCAAAATCTCCTCTGTCCCTGGGACTACACTTTTGTGGGAAAAGGCAGTTAGTTTGGTGTCACAGTGTCCTCTAGTGGGGTGGGGTGAGCCCATGTGGCATCACCTGAGCCACGCACGCACTTGCCAGTCACTGCTGCCAGAGGCTTTTCATCGCTCTTCCCTGGTAATCCAGCAGACTGAGCAACAGACACCGCAATGCCAAGGAAACACCAGCTCCCAGCTGGGAGGGGCAGTCAGCAGCTTTGGCTGAGGGGAGCAAGAAAAGGATCCGCGTAAGAGCACCGGGAAGGCAAGGGGTCAAGGCAGGAAGCCAAGGAGATGTTTACACTTCCAGTAGAGCCTATCCTTCCCAAGCACCAGGTCCCACAGCTGGTGCCTGGACACCCAGAAGAGCACCCAAGGCAGGTACCGCTGCCCCCCGCCTTGCGCTGGTGGCAGCTGCCTGAGATGACACAACCCATCCCCAGGATGCACTGTGCACAGTCCTGTCCTCCTTCTTTCTGGTTCCTTTCAAAGCGTGTGTCAGACCAAGATCACACCTCCCGCCATAAGTGTGGCCCAGTCCCTGAAAGAGTTTGACCAGCCTGAAAGACAGTATGGAAGAGTTTAGATGATGGGAAGCCAAAAGCAAAGACCAGAGTCCAATAGGAATGCATTACAAAACAGTAAGGGGCATTCACAATAATCACTGTTATGACTGACTTAGAAACAGAGCTCAGGCAAAGTACAAAAAGGTGGACCTTTCTCAATTGCCCTGTCGTAACTCCCCTCTGGTCCTCTCTACTTCGGCACCTCCTCTCCTATTTGAAAAGAACACAGACTCAGAGGGCTGAATCACATGAAAGTGTCATCTTTGTAGGTCAAAACCAGCCTAGTGTGGGCAAAGTTATGATTTCACATTCGCTATGGTAGACTACCTTGCTGAATTCCTACAGATGTGGCTTAAGGGATTAAGGAATAATTTCTAAATCTTCAAATATCTGGAGAATTATCACACAGCAGAGCTTCTGATTCCAACTTAGTAACCCATGCTGATTAACCCAGCACAAAGGTGTGAGCACACAAATTCACTCACTGACACTGCCGTGTGTGTCACGCACATTAATCACTGAGAGAGAGATCAAGAGAGAGCCTCCCATTGCTGAGAATTACCAACAGTGCAACAGACGTAAGAAAAGGACTTCGGTTAACAGAAATGAAAATAATAGGCATCTGTACCATTCTTTACTGTCAACATTAATTTCTGCATATTATTTGATATAACAATCTTATAAACTTGAGTCCATAGGAACATTTTTCATGTTACTGGTTTTCATTACTAAAGGTTTTTGTTAGTCACTGGATCTGAAATCTCTGATAAAAGATATTTATAAAACAGTATCTGGCACATTTAACTTCTATTGGTTGTAGTTTCTTAGTATTTTCTAGGTATACGGGTATATAATTTCTAGGTATATAGAAACAGCGAAAAAGGAAAATTTTTTTCTAGAAATAATTTCTTAATGATTTATATTTCTACTACTAGTAAAATCTATTGCTTAGCCAAAGTATTAGTTAATGGTTAGAAGAATACCATTTTTGAGATAGAGTTTTTGCTGTGAAAAACATACCATTTTTCATCTATGATAACTTATATTCTGAAAGAGAAGCTTATGAATAACTAACGAGATTATTCAATGCTTTGTAATAGCATACAAATTCCTTCAAGCACTTAATAAAAAAAAATCACACAACAAATACATCAGACATCCTTCAAAATCCAGCTAAGAGCACTTCCTACACGATATAATTTATCTCATAGCTGAACAGAAAGTTGTCTGAAAAACAACTTTTTAAAAATACATTTTAATTACTAAGAACTACTGCCATATATAAAAGAAAACTGGAACAAATAATTTCATTAAAAAAAATAGTTTGTAGTCCCTGTAAATACAACTTTAGCTTCTTTAGCTTTTCCACATATGTATTTATTTTTAAACAGGATGTTTTCTTCAAGCGAACTCTTTAAAATGTAGTAGAAATAATTTATACTTAAATTGTAAACAAGTTGCCAAAAGTTATCTCAAAGTAAATTATAACTGATAAATTTTAATAAACTCATATATTTTAAATTGTGCACCTCTTTTGCAAAGCAAACATTTCTCCCTTTTCTTTTCCTTGACATTTTTCTCTTTTTCTAAAACTGTGAGGAATGTTCACATAGTAATATGATCTCAAATTTGAGACTAATCACGATTATATATAAAAAATAATGATCACATACTAAATTAAATTAAGTGATCCTAATACATTTTTAAAATTATACAATATGTTCTGTTTGTATGGTCACACTGTGGATATAACAGAAATAGTGCACTGGATTTTAAAGACTGATTTGTGAATACAATACACAGCAAGCAATTTCTCTCCATGGTTTCCAGTTGGACGACTCTAATATCGTTGTAAGTTATTGTAAAAATTATTTCACATATTATATGGCAAATCTCAACAAGATTTGAGAGTCACTTTTTGATCACTTAAACTTTAAATAAATAAATGCCAGAAAGTCATTTTTGTCACTTCTGTGGCATTACTATTTGAAGGATTCCTATTTCCATATGCTGTCTAAACTGCTTCCTCTTAAGAGGCAGCTTTGGAAAAGTGATTTGAAACAGATGTTTCAAAATAAAGGCTGACGTAATGTTGACACCAACTTCAATTTTAAAATTTTATACTCATCATTTTAAATAGGTATTTCCAATTGACTACAGTGTAACACTGTCAAACACAATTTTAAAATATTTCATTTTTAAAGGCAGGTCTTTAAAACTGCACTCTGATAGAGGACACAGCATGCATTCCAGTGCAGGCAGCTTACAGATAGTCAGAGCGTGTGTTCTATCAGCAGCCAGGGTCACCTGCGCTCTTGGGAACCTTGCCTACGCCCAAAAGCACAACAAACGATGCCACAATGAGTCATCTTTCAGTCTCCTTCTCCTAACAACCAGTGAGTTCAAGGGAACTGTTAAGAGTTCTGGACAAGACTTTAGGGGATTCTAGAATACCTGGAGTAGGTCTAATGCTCATGCAGAGGTTTTGGCACAAATGTAAATAAAGCAAGAGAGACTACCTAAGGTTAAACGTTCTTTCAATTAAACTTACGTTGACATCACATATGTTTTTCACGGATTTACCTATTAAAATACATTTAGTAACTCTGAAGTTGCAGGGTCTGGAGACACAAAGGCAGAAGATTTCTGCAAAATGCTACCATCCTAGTGGAGAAAGATTTATGAATAGTAAGTTCAATAAAGTACAACAGTTTCATCAATAGTCATCTGTCTGGGTACTTCAGGATTCAACAAGAAACAGCCATTTCTACTTGGAAGAATCAGAAAAAAACTTTATTTTTAGAAATGAAACTTGAAATGACTCTTTATAAAAGATTACTGAGACAATCTGAAAATGAAACTAAGAAAGCAACTGCATTTACTACAGTATCAGAAACAATAAGATAATTTAGTAATAAACTTAACCAAAGAGGTGAAAGACTCATACACTGAAAATTACGAAACACAGCTAAAATAAACTAAAGAAGACAGAAATGCTTCTCTATGATGGGGCTATTTCCCAATAAATCTACACTAAATTAGAAGTGCATTTAATCTACGAGGTATGATGGTGCCTATTTGTAATTCTAGCACTCTTGGGAGGCTGAAGCAGGAGGACTGCAAATTTGAACCCAACCTGGGCAACTTAGCAACTTAATGAGACCCTATCTCAAAATAAAGTAAAAAATAAAAGGGCTCAGGGCATAGCACAGTGTGAGAAGATCCTTCGTTCAATCCCTAGAACTGCAAAAAAAAGACGTGCATTTCATCCACCTAACTCTCCAAATACCATAGCTTAACACAGAACACTATAATATCAGTGGCTCCCCCGCTAGTTTTTTTTTTTTTTTGCACTACTGGGGACTGAACCAAGGGCATTCGCACTGAGCTGTATCTGTAGCCCTTTCATTTTTTATTTTGAGACAGGCTCTTGCTAAGTCACTAAGTTGCCCAGGCTGGGTTTGAACTTGCGACTCTCCTGCCACAGGAGTGCTAGAATCACAGGCATGTGTCACCACCCCAGTTAGTTATTCACTCTTGTAATAAATAGTGCGGTTGACCTAGAGCCAATATCCACCACTGCAAGAGAGCATCACACAGTGCATCACTAGTCCAGAGGAAAAGCAAAATTCAAAGTGAACTTCCTGCACTCAGCAGGTCACTCTTGCACCATCATAAATGTAGAAAATCACAAGGGAAACCATCACGAGTCAGGGACCTTCTGCAACTGGAATACTGTTAAAATGTCAGTGCTACTCAGAGCAACCCTCTGGTTTAATGGAGTCTCTATCAGAATCCCAATGGTTTTTGAAGAGATTAAAAAAATCCTAAATTTCATATTGAATCTCAGGAATCCCAAATGGCCTGAACAATCTTGATGAAGAAAAACAGGGCTGGAGATACAGCTCAGTGGTAGAGTGCCTGTCTCATGTGTGCGAGGCCCTGGGTTTTAGCACCAGAACCAAGAATTAATAATAAAATTGTTTTAAAAGATAAAAATAATAATGTTAGGAATCTCGCAGTCCTGATTTCAAACTTATTAAAAGGCCACCGTAAACACCACCAATGACATAGAAGAGTCCTCACATATATGGACACTGGTCTGAATGTCTCTGGCCTCCCACAGTTCCTAACCCCCAGGATGACGGCATCAAGAATTGAGGTCTACAGCAGGTGAGAGATGAGAAGAGCTCTGCCCTCCTCAATGCTACTGTGAAAGGTTGGCAGGAAACCTGCTTGTCCCTTTTGCTTTTTGTCTTCTATGTGAGGACACAATGTTTACTCTTTCCATCATGTGAGGACACATCAACAGGGAACCATCTATGAAGCAGAGCCCTCACCAGACACTGACTCTGCGGGTGCCTGATCTTGGACTTCCAGCTTCCAGAACTGTGAGAAAGAAATTTCTGCAGGTTATAAATTATCCAGTCTAAGATATTTTGTTATAGTAGCAGGAAAGGACCATGGTACTGGTCAAGTGGTTTCAACAAGGGTGCTAATGCTATTCAATGGGAAAGGATAGTCTTTCAACACATGATGCTAGGAAGGTAGAGCTCTATTAAATGTGATAGCCTATGATTAGAAGAGAAAAAGCCAATCACCACATACTGCTAAAGGGAACACTTTAATGGGAAGAAAAAACAATAAATATAGATGTTGTCTTGCCCTACTTTATGAAACAAAAGTTACTAGACATAAAAGGACAGGTAGACACTAATACAATCATAGCAGGGGACTTTAACAACCCACTCTAAAAAACAGCTCAATCAGACCAAAAAAAAAAAACAATTCAACCAAGAAATATCGGAGTTAAACTACACTATCAAACAAATGGATTTGACAAATATCTACAGTGTTTCATCCAACAACAACAGAATACACATTTGTCTCAGTAGCACACAGAATTTTTTTCTAAAATAGAAAACATAGGCTGGGGATATAGCTCAGTGGCATAAGCACCTGCCTGGCAAGCACGAGATCATGAGTTTGATCCCCGGTACCAATAAATAAATAAATAAATAAACATGTATTTATACAAAACAGACAACATACTAGCTCATAATGCATGTTTAGATAAACATAAAAGAACAGAAGGAATCCTCTGCATACTACTGGATCATAGCAGAATGAAACTAAAAATCGACAGTGAAAGAACCCAAGAAACTATACAAACATATGGTGATTAAATAATACACTAATGAATAATCAGTGGAACAGAGAAGAAATCAGGGAAGAAATGAAACAGTTCATAGCATCAAATGGCAATGGAAGCACAACATACCAAGACCTGTGGGACACAAGGAAAACAGTTCTAAGAGCGTTTACAGCTGTGAATGTACACACTAAAAGACTAGAGCAATCCCAAATAAATTAGTTAATTAATAAAGCATCTCAAGGTCCTGCAAGGATTAGAACAATCCGAATCCAAAAGTAGTAGAAGGGAAAAAATTATAAAGATCACAGCACAAATTAATGAAACAGACTAAAACAACAATACAAAGGATCAATGAATCAAAGGGTTAGTACTTTGAAAAGATAAACAATATAATCATCACCTAGCCAAACTCAGCAAAAGAAAAAAAGAAAAAAAACTCTTGCCAGGCATGTGGCACACACCTGTAATCCTAGCACGCAGGAGGGTAAGGCAGCAGAATCACTGCAAGTTCAAGACCAGCCTGAACAACATTGCAAGACCCTGTCTCAGGGTGGGAGACCTCATCTGCGCAATTAGAAATGAAAAGTTTGTAAGTTAATTAAGTACAGGGACTCAAAGTGAGCAGGGACCAGGCTTAGAGTGATCTGTTGAGAGAAGGGGGAAATTTAGGCCTCTCCAGACAAGAGGCTGAAGCAGCAAGAGTAGACGAGTGAGAGAATTGCTCAGGAGCTGTGGGGCTGCCAGGAAGGCACATGTGCTGTCCAACCAATCCACATGGCTGTGTGATCTCTTCATTTTCTCATTCATGTGCCTTAGTTTTCCTTTTGCAAAGTGAGGGTGATGACAATGGTCTCTACCTCCCTGGTTAGCTAAAACCAAATAAACTGGTATTTGTAAGATGATTAGAATAAAACCTATCACAAAGTAAGTCCAAGTAGGTATCTGAAAACCAAGTAAATGAAAGAAGGACAAGGGAAAGGATTACGAAAGAGGCAAGACAAGACAGGAAGGACGCAGACATGTGCCTGCAGGGTATGCAAACAGACGCAGAAGTGGAACACAGGCACAGTGGTCCTCTCTCCCGTGGGCCTGGGAGAGCAGACATCCTCGTTGGGGAGAGAAGCTGGTCTTGAGTTAATTCTAAATGAAGCAGGCAAAGCTGTACCAATGTTTCCAAAGTGACCCTAACCCTGCAGGTTGTGAAGACAAGAACAAGCCTGCAGGGATAGAAGTCTGAGTCTTCATGCAGTAGCAGAGACACCAAGAAGAGCCCAAAGTGCACTGAATAGACTCCTCCTGCCACGGCAGAGGCCACAGAACACTGTCTCTCTGCATCTTCTGGGGAAACCATAAGAGAAAGCCTAATGTCTAAGTGAATGTTTAAAAAACCTTTCATCTTTCCGTTTATGAGATAAATGTACTTGGAATCTTTTATCATGCTAAGGGCACTTTCCTCATTTTGAACGAAGATTTTCAAGGACCATTATAGTTCCAGCAGGCTAAATTTTTAGCAATCTCTCAATCTAGGAACTTTAACAAAATTGCATTTTGCTGAAAAAAATGAATAAAATCACATAACCATTTCTGCACAAAAAGCCTTTCAGAACAATTTCATCACTGTAGAATGTGAAAAAACGCCAGAGAAATGCACAATTCTCTACATCTCGTTAATTCTAAGGGCCACAGAGTAATGCTGGGAAGAAGAACGTGCTGTTTTATCCTAGAAAACAAGGTCACTTGAGGGCACAGCAGAGTTTCTGATAATATACACCCTGCCCTCCTCAGGAAGCAGCTGCCAGAAAGCCACAGGGACACAGGGTGCAGAAATGGGTGGGGTCGCCTCAGCCCACAGCAGGAACAGGAAGGAAATGCTCATACTGGATGCGTAATCCAAACATTGATGGTGACAGGGAAACAGACTATCCTGTGCTCACGCCTCTATGTCCACAGATAAGTAAGAGAAAAGCGCAGACATGTATTTAACATAAGTTGTATGTTACAAGGGACTCTTCATATTAAAACGAGCACCATCCCCTCTACAAAAAAGCAAGTAAGTCTACGCATTTGTTCTTCTTTCTTTTTTTTTTTTTTTTTTGGTAGTGGGGATCGAACTCACAACCTCGCGCCTGCCAGGCAGGTGCTTAGGCCACTAAGCTAAATCCCCAGCCCTAATTTTTTGAGACAGAGTCTTACTATGCAGTTCAGGCTGGCCTTGAACTCATTTTGTAGCCCAGGCTGGTCTCGAACTCACAACGATTCTCCTGCCTCAGCCTCCTGAGTGCTGGGATTAAAGGCGTGCACCACCACGCCTGGCTTTCTTTCTGTTTTGAGACAGGGTCTTGCTATTGCCCACAAACTCACTATGTAGCCTAGGTTGGCCTCCAATCCTCCTGCCTCAGCCTCCCAAGTGCTGGGATTACAGACGTGGACCACCACGCCTGCACACCTGTGTGCTCTGCATGGGTTTGAAGAAGTGGATGCTACAGAGAAGTAGGACTGGATGGTACCATGCTCAGATTCTTCTCTGTGTCCCTGTGAACTCAGGAAACCAGCCACTCTCCAACACAACCTGCTCAGGGAAAGCGGAGAAAACTCTGCCTTGGATTTATGACTTCCTTCATGGGAAGAGGGTGGGAGATTAGACAGAGACCTCCTGCTTCTGCTGTTTTCTCAGATCCCTTCATCTTGGAATATTTTAAGGCAGCATATCCTGATCCCCATCGATGGACAAAGCTCACCAATTCAAAACTATTAGTTCAAAATGTACTTCAATTGTATACATTAAAAATTTACTTATGCTGGTAATTTTCCATAATAAGTTCATTCAATTCTCTTTTACAATAACTATACAATACTTTGAGAATTTAACTTATACATCTAAAACTCTCTAAATGCAAATTAGGTAAATGATACTACTTGTTTTGTTTACAAATTCCCCTGCTTTCCATGAAGTCAGACTGGCTCTACTTCCATAATTTTGAGCAAACAAAATTCTAATATATATATACACACACACATACTCACACACACACACACACATATATATATATATCTTAGATTACATAGATTATTGCAAAAGTTTTAGAAATTGAGTACTCTGGTAGATAAAAGGTATTCTTCTGGAAGTTAGAATATGCCATTGAGTGCAAGTTTTTTAAATATGACACAAAAACAAAATTTTAATTATTGTACTGATACTGAAGTTCCAATTATTTTACCTAGTATTATTTTAGCAAAATAATACTAAACATTTAAAGAAGCAAAATAGGGTCAAAAATTCTACGTTATCTACATACTACGTAAATAGGGTTTCTCACTCAACTTCAATGCCTGATATAGTCAGGACTCAATAATTCATATATATGCATTGGTTCACTGAGTAGATCAATACTGTACGAAGCCTTCCATGTGTATTAGAATATTTAGATTTCTTATAACCATGCATAAAAACTATAACCACAGGCAACAGTACAATATATGCATAAGAGATTAAAAGCAAGAATGTATCTCAAACATGTACTGGTAAAAAAAAACATCATGAAATTAAAGTTCTATTAAGATGTGTTATGTATATATACTAGCTCCCCCATGATAAATGCAATCATTATATATTATAAACCTATACTAATAAAAATAAAAATTAAAAAATCTTTTAAAAAACAAAGTTCTGTTTTACCCTGCTGGTTATAAATATATAAATAAAGTTATTTCCCTTATGCCATCAATCAATCAAAGCAACAATAATGGCAATTGCATAAGGGAAATGATTCTGGTCTCAATGTCTCTTTTGCAATGTTCTGTTGAATTTTTAGACAAGTACAAATACTTTCAATATTATTTTTTAATTACAGTGTGATGGTTCACATAGGAAAATTCCACAAAGCTAACCCCCAGATCACCCCAGGGTGTGGGAAGTGACTAAGAAAAAGTACAATGAGGTCAGTTTGCCCCTGAAAGAATATATATATGTTAAAAACAATGTATTTGCTAAACCAAGTTCTTTGTATTGTTCACAGTCAGTTACAGATTAAACTCCTTGTTCTAGATTTAGCCAAGAGGAACAGGTGACTGTACTAATCAGGATGTGGTCTTCTGCTTTAAATTCTGTCTGCTGTAAGGGGTCTGCGCTGTTCTGCCATCTCTCTACAGGCAGTTTGACTACCAGGCTCGGCTAATAAAGGCTCCTCTAAATTTGCCATTGGCTGCTTGGTTTCCTATGCTGGTTTTGAACCCATAACAACAGAAGTTAAAAGTAACAGCACCTAATACTTCTAGAATCAAGACAGGAAATATAGGGGCAGTGGTCTTTGTTAAAATGATAAATTTACATCCTTGGTTTGATACTTATATCAAAATTGGTGAGATTTCACACTCCTCAGCACACAATGGGTCTTTCATCAATATTGGAAAATGCCTTGGTGAAACTATTAGCAAAGAGTGGATGGAACTCTCAATGTTGCAAGTACCCATTGAATTATTTAAAAGAACAACAAAATAAATAATTAGAAATGTTTCCAACTACAGTGATATTTATAATACAAAAGAAAATATTTAAATCTAACATTTTCACTGGAGTAGTCAGAAAAAAGGGATTAAGTCTATCAACTGTGGGCATCAGTTCCCAGATGACTTCTTTTTCCCTTCTCATTTCTAACTAATGACTTCAGCTCTTAGGTGACTTATACACACTGTTTATTTATTTGCACGTTTGTTTATGCATACTTTACTCTATCCTGTATCAAGAATTAGATTTTAACTCCAAAGAAGAGTACATTTTAACAGGTAAGTGCATTCAAAATAAGGAAAATGACACAAAGAGAGACTGAAACTAAGAAGATAAAATGAAACGAGGTATGAGGAAAGTACACAAGAATGACGTTGCATCCTATATTCTAAATTGAAATATATTATAAACTAAACTCTAAGTTTTCAGACAACCAATTCTTGTTTTTTGTTTTTTTGAGACAGGGTTTCATTATGCCATTCAAGCTAATCATTCTATCCTCTAATTTGTTATTATCTCAAGGGCTAGTCTAAGATGTAGGTGTTAAGTGGTGAGGGGACACTTCAGCCCTGATATGCAGATGTGTCAAAAGGACAAGGAAACAAGGACACTGGTGAAAGAGTGGCTGAATGTCTGACATGAGGTATTATTGGGTGTATACTAGAGAATTCGGTAAAGTCTAGGTGGGGCAAGTACTTGGAATAAGATTAGAGATAGGCTGAAGATTAGTGTTAGTCTAAGAGTGAGCAAGATGGAAGGGCTGGAAAGTGTGATCAGGGAACTGAATGTTGGATTTTAAGAATTCAGGAGATTTTTGGTTAATAGAATGTTTAAGGAAACTTCTCCCTTTAACTTCACAAAGGAAAACAGACGATAAGTAGTTTCAAATACAAAACAAATTATTAAATTATAAAAATTATTAAAACTCATTCTATGAGTGCTAGACACAAGATCAATATACAAAAAGGTAGATAAATAATCTAGTTTTCCAAGAGATATACTTTTTCATAGTAACTAAATCGGTAAGAACACGTAGGAAAAACTCCATCAAAGAATAAGCAGGACTTTTATGGGGAAAATATTTTGACTTGTGCATCAATATTAGGTGCATTTATTGCAATGAGTTTTTTCATTTTCTCCTTTCCTTTTTTATTTATTGGAAAAGCACCTATTTTTCTCCTTTAGAAATACATTCCAACACTAAGCTAAACCAACAGAAAATTACATAGATTAAAAAAAAAATCATGTAAATCTCTGTAGAGTTGATATTACAGAATTAATTTACCATAATTTTGCTTATATTGGTGATTTTATAAGAAAAACTTACATAGGCCCAGGCTTGCCTGGCACTCCAGAGGCTCTGAACTCCTTGCAGCCAGACTCAGGGTCCGGGTGGCGCCACACTCTGGGGTACACTCCGCCTAGCTGCCTGGGTCTGGAGGTCTTGGCCCCCATCCAGTAAGGTGGAGGCTTCAGCAGCACACTCCAGGAGTGCGCCCTCACTACCAAGGCAGAGGATCCAGCTCTACCCGGCCCGACGACTCAGCGCAACCCACCAGGGGAACACCTGGTCAGCCTCGCAGGACACAGAGCCACACAGGTGCCAGAAGAAAATGACAAAATGAAAGACCAAGAGGCAGTCTCAATCCCCCAGCCCACCGAGAAAAAACCCAAGAGAGACTGAAATGGAGGACACAGGGAGACACACAACTGAAATTTCTGAAATGATAGAAAATGCAGTAAAGAAACAGCTTGATGAAGCTATAGAGAAACTCAAATCAGAAATATTCTCTCAGCTAAAAAATGAAATGAGCATCATTATTAAAGAAATGTTGTGTGTAT
>RJWM01028795.1:0-25218 GCA_004363535.1 Dasyprocta punctata | reverse complement strand
CTTGCGCCTGCCAGGGCAGGCGCTTAAGCCACTGAGCCAAACTCCCGGCCCTGGTTTTTTGAGGCAGGGTCGCACTATGTAGCTCAGGCCGGCCTTGCGCTCGCGTTGTAGCCCAAGCCGGCCTCGAACTCACAACGCTCCGCCTACCTCAGCCTCCCGAGTGCTGGGATTAAAGGCGTGCGCCACCACGCCCGGCTAGGTTATTTGAATATTAAAGCTATTTTCTTTCTTGACAATTCACCACTGTCATATCTTCATTGTGAAATGGACCCTTTATCATTCAGAGTGTGTTTTTTTTGACCTGCTTAATGATTTTGACCTGGATGCACCTTGTTTGATTCTGACACCTGCTCTCTTTCTATTTGCATTTGCACTATTGCTCTATGGCCCATTTTTTATGGTTAACATTTATGCATCCCTTTGTTCTGAGAACAAACATCCCAGAGTTTGATTTTGCTTAGTGATCCAATCTGCCAATCTTTTTCTTTTCATAGGTCAGTTAAGTCCATTTACATTTTTGACATGAAAGGTGTGTTTGAGCATAGCTCTCTCACATTATGTCATTTCTTCTACTTTAAATCTTTAAAAATCCTCTACAAAATGACTTATGTGCTTTGACTGGTGTATATTACTTCTCATGTGAACAGTTTAGATTTTTGGTGTAATGAGATCATTTTAAAGTGCCTGTAACTCTGTTTCTTTGGATATTGCCTATAATGTCCAATGATGAAATTGTCTTCGGTTTTCTATACTTTGTGTTTAACTTGGTGTTGTAAAATACACTCGGAGACCTGACTCTTATCACCGTCAAATGATATCCTAAAAAAACCGAATGTACTAATACTGCTTTCTACTTTTTTATCGGTGTAAAATACTTGGTTACAGCTTTCACTTTTGTGCTCCAATTCTCTAGTCATTAATTTTCTAGTGAGATTGTATTTAAGTATTCCTTGATTTTCTTGCCCCATTTCCTATGCTCCTTGTGTGGATTTTCTATAGATGCTAAGCTGTGTTGTATGTTTGGTCTGCGCCTCATGCTCCTGGGGTGATGCACAAGCTCCCAGAGGCCAGGCAGGTGCCCGCCCAGCACACATCCACCTCCTCACTCGGCGTCTCCCGTGTGCTCCTCTCCCTCTTGGTGGATAAGCAGCCTAGAGCTATTCACAGCCATGCCTTCCGTGCCGTGGGACAAAGTGTTCTCCACAAATTACAGCTCCTCTCTGCAATGCTTTATTTTGCTTATGCTCCCACTGCTGAGAACTAAAATTGAGACATTTATGTCTAAACTATTGCATTTATTATGCTGCAAAAATGTATGAGGATTTAGCGTCTGCCACGACCCATGCGACTCCTGAAGGATTGCCAGAGGATGAGAAAAGCTGGGGTTGGGTGGAGCCCTTACTCTCCTGATGGGAGGAAAGGTACTACTCAACCACTGTAACATGTTTATTTATATACTCCCAAGAAGGATGTTAATTTCAACCCCACTTCCTAGCAAAGTGTTTGCCTGACTGGCCTGGGCCCCTTGTCTTCTTGGTCCTGGAACAGCTTGTTTGTGTGGCTGGTTTTGAGCTGTCTGTTTTCAGGGCTGGTCTTGCTTTAGTCCCACATGTGATCAATCTCCAGCTTCAATGGCTCCCTACAAGCATCCCCTCACACACACACTCATACACACCCTACATACTCATGGATACCACCCATCCTCCCAATGCAGTTGGATCAATTTTTGGCTGAAAATCTGGCGTGGTGGTACACACCTATAAGCCGAACACTCAGGAGGTTGAGGCAAAAGGATCCCCACACCACAAAGCAAGATGCTGCTTTAACAAAGACATGGTGAGTAAAAGAACAAAACAAAACAAAACAAAAACCAAAAACCCAACCATATTTTTCTAATGAAAAAGTGTACTGTAGCATAACAGTAGCTGGCTGTGCCTCTCAGTAACTGTGCTGGGGGATACAGGAAGCAACTTTACATTACCCACTTGGTATAGCAAGCGGCAAGGGGTATGCACATGTATCAAAGTGTCAGTAGGTAAGTTTTACCCACATTATGGGTGTTACATTTTTGTGCATTTATAATTTTTTATTACATGTTTTCTTTTGATGTCTGTTGTAGAATTTGCCCAATTCAATACAATGATGCATGCAAATCTACTTTTAAAATTTTAGGAGGAGGTTTGAAGTGAATCATCAGGTGATTCAGCTACCAAAGGTGACTTGGATCACGTAAGTTAAAGATGTTAGCAAGATCTGACATACACAAATATGACAGGTAGAGAAGTACAGAATGAAAACCTTGATTCTGATGAGGAAGATGATGGAAATGTAAATAAATATTTGACTAGTCAAAATGCTGCAAAATGGTCAGGTATACCTGAATGATCCAGTGTTGGAACTAGGAAAGAAAATGTGATTAGGTTCTTGCCAGGAGTGAAACCTACTGGACAGAATCCCAACACTGTGATTCAGTGCTGGAAATTGTAATGGACGATCTGCTGCAAGACATTTTGAAATATACTAATAAAGAAATACAAGGAAACATTTTATATTGCATCAATGGTAATGCTCATACCTTACTGTCTGAGCTAAAATCCTTCACAGGACTTTATCATTCTAATTGTCAGAATCTGAAGGATTCATGGAAATATGATTGATGTGGCATTGAGATTTTTAGAACAATAATGACACTCAAGAGATTTGGTTTCCTTCAAAATTGTCTGTGTTTGATGGCAAAAAGATTCACCAAAAAAGAAAAATATCTGACAGTCTGGCTGCTATTTACTTATTTTTTTAAAGCTTTGTTTTGAACTGTCAGACAATGTATACACCACCTAACTACATGACAATTGGTGAACAACTTAGACCATTTTATGGTTGTTGAAGCATTTGGCAATATATGCCAAGTAAACCTTCCAAATATGGATAAAAGTATGTGCCTTGGTAGATGTAAAGACATTTTACACCTTGAATTTAGAAATTTATCCCAGAACTCAGCTACTGGGTCTTTTACTTGTGCAGTAATAAACTTATTGATGTTGTGAGCAGACTTGCTGCACGTATTTCAAAAAGTAACCCAAATGCCATATTCAACAATTGGTTCACAAGTTACCCGTTGATGTTACATTTGCTAAAAGAAGACCAGTTGACCAGCACAGGATCTATTCCAAATAACAAAGCCAAAATTCATGACAAAATGTTGCAGGTTTATAACAGAGAAGTGTACAGTACAATCTTTGAATTTTAGGAAAACATAACATTGGTCTCCTACATGATGAAGAAAAAGAAAGTAATAGTGATATTGTCAATGTTACCACATGATGATAAGATTGATAGTGAAGCGGGTGTGGTAGTTTACACCTGTAGTTCCAACATTTGGGAAGCTGAGGCAGGAGGATCCTGTGTGTTCTGTGAGTTCAAGGTCATCCTGCGCTACACAGTGAGTTTCACACTAGCCTGGACTACATAGTGAGACTTTGTCTCAAAACAAACAAAAAAGATTCATAGTGAATCCTCAACACAAAGCTACAAATAGTCACATTTTACAACACAACAGCAAGTGGTATAGATGGTGTTGAAGAGTCATGCAGCAACTATGATGTCATTTGAAACCCAAACTGTTGGCCAATCATGTTTTACTCAATCCTAAACACGTGAGGCATAAGTATGTTCATAGTTTACAAGGAAAATAAGCACAAAATACCCCAGAGAACTTTTCTTAGAGGATTGGGACTGAAATTGATGAATGATCAGTTACAACAGAAGAAGCAAAATATGCATCTGCCTAAAGAACTCCACAAAAGAATTCTGGAGCAGGCTAGTGAACAGACAGGGGAAACATCCCAAGAACCTCCTAAGAAAACAGGAAGACCAGCAAAATGTCAAGTATGTCCTACCAAAGAAGACAGGAAAACAAAAACATGTGCGATTAGTGTAAAAGGTACAAACTTATGGAACGTACTGGTCTCATGTGTGAAAACTGCCTTTGGTATGATAATTGAAGTAAAGATATTATTTTTTAATTAAGTTCATTAGTACAATTTAGATATACACAATGATCATATTCATCATAAAGAATTTGTACCTGTATGTGATATGACCTGATTCTTTCTTCTGCATTCTCCTCCCCTCCCTTCAGCCCTTCCGCCCCTCCCTGTTTACAAAAGCTTTGTTGCTATGTTTTCCTTCTTTTCTTGTTTTTTTACTTTTTCCCTTTTTCTTTTCTCCCTTCCATCTCCCTTGTTCCCCTCCTCATTTGAACATTTTCCTCCTATTTCACAATACCTATTATACACGTTGGTCCTTATTTACACTTTCAGTTACACACATCAGAGAAACAATGCAGTGTTTCCACATGTGTGTCCCATTTATTTCACTTAAGAGTATGGACTGAAAATGCATCCATTTTCCTAGAACTGTCTCGAGCATGTCCTTCTTTATGGCAGAGTAGTATTCCATTGTATTAAAAAAACCCCCACATCTTCTTTATCCATTCACAAGTTGATGGGCATTTGAGTTGTTTCCAAGGTTTGGCTATTACAAACTGTGCCACTACAAAAATACGTTGGTTGATGGGCATTTAAGTTGTTTCCAAGATTTAGCTATTATAACTGTGC
Organism: Dasyprocta punctata; assembly: GCA_004363535.1. NCBI lineage: Eukaryota > Metazoa > Chordata > Mammalia > Rodentia > Dasyproctidae > Dasyprocta > Dasyprocta punctata. The sequence goes on along the minus strand of RJWM01028795.1, from coordinate 20,602 downwards.
TGTTATAAACATGGGTGTACATATATCACTGTGGTATGATGGATTTAATTCTTTTTTTTTTTTTTTTTTCAGCACCGGGGATTGAACTCACAGCCTCGCACCTGCCAGACAGGCACTTAAGCTGCTGAGCCAAACTCCCGGCCCTGGTTTTTTGAGGCAGGGTCGCACTATGCAGCTCAGGCCATGATGGATTTAATTCTTGTGGGAAAATACCAACAAGGGGAATAGCTGTGTCAAAAGGGACCTCTAGCCCTAGTTTTGTGAGAAATCTCCACACTGATTTCTATAGTGGTTGCACCAGTCTATACTCCCACCAACAGTGGAGAACAAGGGTTCTTTTTTCCCCATAGCCCCTCCAGCAGTTTTTATTAGTTGTTTTCTTGATGATAGCCATTCTTTCTGGAGTAAGCTGAAATGTCAGTGTTGTTTTGATTTGCATCTCTCAAATGACCAGTGATTTTGAACTTTTCTCTTATATTTATTTGCTGTTTGTGTTTCTTCATCTGACAAGTATGTATTCACCACAGATGTTCACTTTTGGATTGGGTCTTTAACTTTGGGGGAGGTTTGATTTTAAATATTTTGAGTTCTTTATATATTCTTCATAGTAGTTCTTTGTCTGAGGAACAACTGGCAAACATTTTCTCCCACGTTGTGGGTTGTCTCCTTACTGTGTTGGTGGTTTCTCTTGCTGTGCCAAAACTATTTAATAAGACAAGATCCCAGTTGTTGATTTTTTGTGAGAGTTCCTCCGTGACTGGGGTTTTGTTTATGAAGTCTTTGCCTACACCAGTGTCTTCAAGAATTTTACCTGCTCTATCTTCCAGCAGATACAGTGTTTCTGTTTTAACATTTACGTCTTTGATCCATTCTAATTTTAATTTAGTGCATGATGTAAGATATGGGCCTACTTTTAATCTCAAGCATGTGGAAAGCCAGGTTCTCTAGTACCACTTATTAAAGAGGCTATCTTTCTTCCACTGAACATGTTTGGTACCTTTGTCAAAGTTAAAGTACTGAGTATGTCTTGAGTTGTTTGTGCATCTTTTGATTTGTTCCATTCATCCTCAGGTTCGTTTTTTTTTTTTTCCTAGTACCATGCTGTTTTTATCACGGTAGATTTGTATTACAGTTTCAAGTCAGAGATTGAGATCCTGCCTGCCTTGCCTTTGTTGCTCAGGATTACCTTGCTATTTTGGTCTCTTCTGGTTCTAGATGAATTTTAGGAATGTTTTCTCTAATTCTGTGAGACACGCTGTTGGAATTTGGGTCTAGATAGCATGGACTGTATACAACAATTTTGGGAGTATGGCCATTTTTACTGTGCTAGTTCTTCCTATTTGTATTGGGTAATATGCTATGTACCCCCCAAGTCCTCATATAATATTGATGGGGCTGAGTTACTGGTTTGTTATTGGCTTGTTGTCTGGCAATGTGAGTGCTGTGCCCACCCAGGGGTGGAGCCGACATACAATGTAAGGGAAGGCGGGTCTTCCTCTTGCACTTCCACTTCCGCCTTTCTCTCTCCCACCAGCACAGCTTGCAGCTTGTAGCCACCATGAACAGCTGCCTTGGAGTCAACTTATGGACTGAAACTCCCGAGAAACTGTAAGAATAAACCTTTCCTTCCCTAATTTTGGGCGTCAGGTATTTTGTCTCGGCAACGAGCGAAAAGTAACCAAGACACTATTCAAGAGCAAGGGCTGGCTTCCCTTTTTCTGATACCCTCTTTAATCTCCTCTTTCTGAGTACTGTAGTCTTCAATGTAGAGGTTTTTTATGTCCTTTGTTAGATTGAAACTTCATTTTCTTGAATGCTGTTGTGTTATTTCCCAAATTTTTCTCTCAGTGAGTTTGTTATTAATGTGTAGGAATGCTATTGATTTTTGAGCGTTGGCTTTGTATCCAGCTATGCTACTGAATTTGATTATTAAATCTAACAGTCTTTGTGGAGTTTTTGTGGTCTTTTATGTAGAGTTTCATGTCATCAGCAAATAATGATAATTTAACTTCTTCCTTTTCCATCCTTACTCCTTTCCTTTCTTTTTCTTGTCTAATTGCTCTGAGTAATGTTTCCAGAACTATATTGAATAAAAGTGGTGATACTGGACATCCTTGTCTTGTTCCTGATTTTAGAGTGAAAGCTTTCAATTTTTGCCTATTTAGTATAGGTTGACTGTTGGTTTATCATGGATGGCTTTTATCAGATTGACATAAAGACCATCTATTCCAATTTTCTGTAGTGTTTTTATCATGAATGGGTGCTAGATTTTGTCAAATGCTTTTTCTGTATCCATTGAGATGATCTTATGTTGAACCATCCCTGCATCCTGGAATGAAGCCAACTTGGTCGTGGTGTATAATCTTCTTGACGATTTGCTGCATTCTGTTTGCCAGTATCTTATTGAGGATTTTCGCATCTGTGTTCATTAGGGAGATTGGCCTGTAGTTCTCTCTCTTAGTTGCATCCTTCTCCGGTTTTGGTATCAGGGTAATGCTTGCTTCCAGGAATGAATTTGAAAGTATTGTTTTCCTTTCAATTTCATTAAAGAGTTTAAGAAGTAGTGGTATTATGTCTTCTCTAAATTTCTTACAGAATTCAGCAGTCAGGGCCTGGGCTTTTCTTTGTTGATGGATTCATTCTGTTGGGGTTTGTGAAGTTGTAATACTTATTATCTCTAGAATGTTCTTCAGGACATTTTGTAGTGCTGGTTTTGTGTTCATGAATTTCCTCAGGTGTTCTTTGTCATAGAAGTATCTTATTTCTCCATCAATGTTGATAGATAGTTTTGTGGGGTACATCAATCTGGGCTGGAGGTTATTTTCTTTTAGGGCTTGAAATGCTTCACTCCAAGCTCTCCTTAACACAGCAGTTTGTGATTTGTTTCAATTAGCAATAACTGTGCCTTAAATAAACCTCATTGGCTATGATTCTGCTACTGCACAAAGTTGGTTTGTGTTTTGAAGTCTGCCATGATTCTGATGGACTTTCTTTATAAATGATTTGCTTCTTTTCTGTAATAGCATATTTTGTTCTTGTGCTGAATTTCAGGAATCTTTTATATGTCCTAGTATAGATTCTTTTTTTGGATCATAGCTAACTGGAGTTCTATGTGTCTTGCGATTCTGTATGTCAAATTCTTTTTCCCTGCTTGGGAAGTTTTCTGCCATTACTTCTGTGAACAGGTTCTTTTAAAAAAAAAATCATTTGAGCGGGGCATGGTGGTGCAGCACTTTAATCCCAGCACTCAGGAGGCTGAGATAGGAGGAGCGTTGTGAGTTCGAGGCCGGTTTGGGATACAATGTGAGTGCAAGGCTGGCCTGAGCTACATAATGTGAACCTGTCTCAAAAAAACTAGGGCTGGGAGTTTGGCTCAGTAGCTTAAGCACCTACCTGGCAGGTGCGAGGTTGTGAGTTTGATCCCTGGTGCCACACACACATGCGAAACTATCATTTGTTGTATCTCCTGATTTTTCATTGACTCTGTTTGATCTTATGTTATTCTTCCTTGCCTCATCCAGCAACTCGTGGTAGCCGGGTAGTGGATAATCCCAGTGAGCCTGTACCTTTATTTCCACTGAAGTTTAGGCTGGTTTCTGGCTGTGAGGCTGGAACCAGATTTGCTCATCCTGCAACATTCTGTGTGCCTTCTGATGGCTTGAACTTGACTCCCTGCAATTTTTTTTACATTTTATTTTATTTTATTTTATTTTATTTTATTTTATTTTTGGTACCAGGGATCAAACTCAACCTTGTGCCTGCCAGACAGGCACTTAAGCCACTGAGCTAAATCCCCAGCCCTACGTTTTGAGACAGGGTCTCACTATGCAGTTCAGGCTGGCCTTGAACTCACTTTGTAGTCCAGGCTGGTCTTGAACTTGCAACGATCCTTCTGCCTCAGCCTCCTGAGTGCTGGGATTATGGGCATGTGACACCGTGCCTGGCTGGCTCCCTGCAATTTTGAACTCAGCTCCCTGACCCTGACACTGGGAACCATTAGATGGATCCAACCCACAGCTGCTCTGTGTTCTAAGTTCAGTTGGTCCCTCTCCAAGAAGGCTCCTAGCCAATCATCCTTTCCCGGGTGGAAATTTGAAGCCAGATAACTCACCATCCACTTCCACCCACTGTGTCCACTGCTCCCTTCCATTGGTGCATTGCTCTGTGGAGGCCTCTGGGGTTGCCAATAGTCACTGTCCATCTTCAGGTTTGAGTGCCCCCTCTTATGCAGTGAGTCCTGGCTCAGGGAGAAAGCACTGCCTGCCACCACCACCTTCTTCATTGAGGTCTGTCTCTTCACTGTCCCTGTGGGCTTCAATTCTTGCTTCAGATCCTTGCTGGGTCCTGGGGACCCACTTCCCTCCCTCTTCTCATCTTCATGTTTTTATATTCCAGTGTCTGGATACCAAACCTTGGAGAGGGGGTTTCTCTGCTGTTCACTACTCCATCATCTTCCCAGAAGTCCCAAAGTAAAGATTCTGTTTGTGATAGTTTTATTTGTACTTTCATTGTAGTTCACATAGGAATTTCTTTCCATTATTTTTTGGATTTAGTAAGCAAACAAATAGTTGATGTAAAAAATGTTGATGCTTATTCTAAACGCTCATTATGTATTTAATATTTCATTGATATTTCATTGGTAAGTGGACATTGGTAGGTGTTGTTTCTTGGTAATTGAACATTGAATAATAGGAAGCTTCTGAGGAAACAGAAAGATGAGAGAGGTGCCGAGTATGGCCTACCAAACAGGAAAGGGAAGCTAAGCACATGTGCTGGAGACTTGTGTATGGAACATGACTTGTGATATGTGAAGACTACCCTAGGTGTGGTAATTGAAGCAAAAATGATTTCCATCGCAGAGTCTTGCTTGTATTTTTAATGTAATTCATGTAGGAATTTACTTCTGCTCTTATATGTAAGGCTTTGTAAATAGGTAAACAGTTGATGTTGAAAATGTTGATGTTAAAAAAATTTTTTTTACATAGTGTGACCCTGCCTCAAAAAACCAGGGCCGGGAGTTTGGCTCAGTGACTCAAGCGCCTGTCTGGCACGCATGAGGCTGTGAGTTCAATCCCCAGTGCTGAAAAAAAAAAAAAAAATTAAATTAAAAAAAAAAGAAAAGCCAGGGATTTAGCTCAGCAGCTTAAGTACCTGTCTGGTAGGTGCGAGGTTGTGAGTTCGATCCCTGGTACCAAAAAAAAAGAAAAGTTTATGTTTATTCTACACATTCATTACATATTAAAAATTTAACATTTGATTTTATTGATCTTTTTCGTGCACTCATATTTATAGCAACATAATTTATGACAGTCAAATCTTGGAAACAACCCAAGTGTCCATCAATCAAGGAATGGATAAAAAAGATGTGGTATTATTATACAATGGAGTATTACTCAGCTATCAAGAAAGATTGCTTTGAAACTTTAATAAGTAAATGGACATGACTTGAGACCATACTCATAAGTGAGATAAATCAAACCCACATGTGTAAATACCGTATTGTCTCCCTAGTGTAAGAAACTGAAAAAGTATATATGATCTGAAATCTACAATAAATACTGTGTAAGGGTAAAAACTGCTCAAAGAGCAAAAGTAATTGGGATAGGGAAGAGGAGGAAAAAAGGAAGAGAAAAGGAAAAAGACATACATTTGTATATATGTATACATATAGCTAAAATGACTATACTACTAAATGTATGTTATTGAAAAAGAATGGTTAATACTCATATGATTAGATCAATTTTACATGTCTATATCTGTTAATCTAAACAACCCTTTTGAAGGTAATGATATGCAATATTGGAACCATTGTCAAATTCCTATCATCTGGTTTTGTAAACCTAAAATGTTATTGTTTTGGATTTGTTGTTGTTTGTTTGTCTCTTTTTGCTTTTTGTCTTTCTTTTCTGTGTCATTTTTCTCTTAAATAAAAAAAATTTAAAAAGATGTTATTGATCTTATTTTCCTGTTAACTACACATTATTTAGTATAATAAAACTTGTAAAATTCTTCTTCTTCTTCTTCTTCTTCTTCTTCTTCTTCTGCTTATTATTATTATTTTGATACCTGGAACTGAACTCAGGACCTTGTGCTTGCTAGGCAGGTGCTGTGCCACTGAGCTATATCCTCAGCTATAAAATTAAAATTAATAATTCAATATAAATACTAAAATATGTGGGTATTTTGCACCCCCATAATGTGCCTTTTCTGAAAACTTACTGTGATGCCCTGAGGGTATTAGAACACCAAATCTATATATCCATCTCTATATCTGTCTATCTGTATATATCTATCCCAGGCATGGTGGCACATACCTGTAATCCCTGCACTCCACAGTTGGAGGCAGGCAGAGCACCATGATTTTGAGGCCAGCCTGAACTATATAGTGAAACTCTGTCTCAAAAACAAAAAACAAACAAAAAATGAAAGCAAAACAACAATAAAAAAATTTTTAGTTGGTACTCAGTTCTTACAATTTTATGACCATATAAATGCTTTTAATGCTGAGTCTTCAAATATTTTTTCTTTCCTGCACACCTTTCCATCTGCTTAGTTTTCTGTATCAAATCTCCAAACTCTCACCTATCCCTGCTCTTGATGTGTTAATAAATGAAGTATTCTATGTACTTTTTTTTTGTGACAGGGTCCGACTATGTAGTCCAGGCTGGCATTGAACTCATGGTGATCCTCCTGCCTCAGTCTTCCTTGTGCTAGGATTACAGGTGTGCACTACCACTCCCAGCTAGGTATTTAATCTTGAAGTGGCCTACCTTGGAGTAGTGTACTGTGGTGTCTGGAAGTGGTGCATGGTGTCATGAAGTGTGGTCCTATCATGATCCTGGCTATGCTTGTCACCTGTCACCTCTCAATGAAGTCTGCTTCTTATGTGACAGGTCTTCTTTCCTTGGCTTGTTCCTTTATTTTTAGTACTGGGAGTCAAACTCAGGACCTTGCGCTTGCCAGGTAGGTGCTGTGCCACTGAACTATATTGCCAGCCCCCTACTCCCTTATTTTTTCAAATCCATTTTATTCAAAGATTAAAAGAAAGAGGAAGAGGATGAAGACAAAGATGAAGAGGCTGAAGAAGAAGAAGAAGAAGAGGAGGAGGAGGAGGAGGAGGAGGAGGAGGAGGAGGAGGAGGAGGAGAAGAAGAAGAAGAAGAGGAAGAAAAGGAGAAACTACAACAAAATTTCAAAGCTGCTCCTTATTTTTGATGGGATATATTGTTCAGGAAATATTTTTGTGTTACATACCTGTCTGATAAGATATTAACTGAACAAGAATTTCTGGTTGGAAAGACTTCCCCTCAGAAATCTTTTTTCTCCTTTTTGGGAAAGGATATCACTACACAGTTCAGTCTGGCCTTAAACTCATTTTGTAGCTCAGGTTGGCCTCAAACTCACAGCGATTCTCCTGCCTCAGCCTCCCAAGTGCTGGAATTTGAGCGTACACCATCACATCCAGCCCCCTCAGAAATCTATGGCACCATGTTTACATTATAGTGTCCAGAGCTGCAGTTGAGAAGTCCCTCCGTCCTCTGTTGGCCTAATTTTGTTTATTTGGAGTTTGTGCCAACTTCCTGTGAGCAGAAGCATGAGTTCTCATTGCCTCTGTGTTCTTACAGGTTTCTTTTTTAGTTTTATCAAAACCCTGAATTGATGCCCAGGTCTAATTCTACTCTCTTAGTAGTACTTCAGTTACTTGTTTGTTGTTTTGTTTTTTGTTTTGAGACAGGGTCTCATTAGGCAATCCAGCCTAGCCTTGAACACTCAACCTACTATCAATTTAATGACTTGTGGCAACACAAATTTGTCACAGTCTGTAAATCAGAAGTCTGAAAGTGGGTCCAACCAGGTCACAATCAAGTTGTTGGCCTGGTCACTTTCCTTTCTGGGAGCCACAGGAGGTATATGTCTTTCCTCTTCTCAGATTTGGGTGGGCCCAGTTGCTTGGTGCGTCTTTTCCTCCCCTCATTTTAAAGCCAGGAGCATGGTGGGTGTGGAGGCATCCGCCTGTAGTCCCAGCACTTGGGAGGCTGAAGCAGGAGGATCATCTTGAGTTTGAGGCAATCCTGGGTTCCATAGCGAGTTCGAAGTCAGCCTGAACTGCATAGTGAAACCCTGTCAAAGAAAACAAAAACAAAAACAAAAACAAAAACAAAAACAAAACCAGCCAGGAGCCCGATCTAAATTGGCCCTTCTGTCACTTGTAAGAATCTCTGTGATTACATTGGGCCCACTTAGATAATCCAGGCTAATCTCCCTATTTTAAGGCCAGATGATTAGCAACTTTAGTTTTATCTGTGACCTTAATTCTCCTTTGCATGTAGCTAGCTGCACATACTCATAGATTCTGGGGTTTCAGATGTGAACATCCTTAGGGGATCATTATTCTGGCCACCACAGTCATCACACAGTAAATCTATTGCAGTATCTTTTCTTGATTGTAAAGTATCGTATTGCAAAGTCATACCTGGACTGATTTAACCAAATCTTATTCATGAATATTCATGTATTAATTTGCTTTTTGAATATTTGTGGCATACAAACTATGTTCTATGTTAGGTAGGGCTATGTTGGTGAGCTGCCACTCAATTGTTTATTTTTTCCATTATTATAAACATTTTTGTTTTTGGCACCCGGAATTGAACTCAGGACCTTGTACTTGCCAAGCAGGCACTTATGCTGCTGAGCTATATCCCCGACTCTATAAACAATTTTGCTATGTAGTTTTGCTGTGTAGTTCAGGCTGGCCTTGAACTCACCCTGTAGTCTAGGCCTCAAATTCATGGTGACCCTCCTGCCTTAGCCTCCTGCGTGCTGAGGCCACAGGCGTGTAACAGCACTCCTGGCACGAGGACGTTACTGATGGAGGCACATCAGTTCACAGGAATGGGTGTACAGATTGTCCTGCAAGATGAAAAGAGTTCTGGAGATTGGCTGCACAACAGTGTGAATATATCAAAACAATAATGAGATAACGGCTCACCCCTGTTAGGATGGTTGTTATTAAAAAGAAAAAAAATAACAAGACGTAAGTGTTGAAAAGGACACAGGAGAAAGGGAACATTTGAGGCTATTGGTAGAGTATAACTTGGTGCAGCCAGTATGGGAAACGTTATGAAGGTCCCACAAAAAGTTAAAAATAGAACTACTGTGTGATCTACCAATTCCATTTTCAAGTAGAGTTTAAAAGAAATGAAATAAGTAGGTTGAAGACATATCTGCACTGATTTTTTGGATTTTACCCCCCAAATTCATTTTATTTCAAGGAGAAAAGGAAGAAAAAAAAAAACTAAAGCAAAATTTCAAAACATGTCAATCGGGGGATACAATGGTACAAACACTGCATGTTGTCATCCCCTAATCATTCACCCGGAGTGCAAGACATCTGCATTCAATTGTCCGAACAATACCAGCCCAAATCTTTCCCTTCACTGAACTCAGAGAAATCAGTAGTATAATTATCTGAACTATTATTTATATACATATGCATACACATACACATATACATATGTTGTTTCTTTCAGCTTCTCGCACTAATGAGACAATACGATGTTTGCACGTGTCTTGTTTATTTCACTAATGAGTATGGTCTCAAGTTGCATCCATTTACCTATAAAAGTGTCCAGTTTATCATTTTTTATGGCTGAGTAGTATTCCATTGTATAAAAATACCACACCTTTTTTATCCATCCTTCAGTTGATGGGCATTTAGGTTGTTTCCAAGATCTGGCTATTACACATTGTGCTGCTGTAAACATGGGTGCACAGACATTGCTGTGGTACCATGTTTTTAATTCTTTTGGAAAGATACCTAGAAGGAGAATAGCTGGGTTGAATGGGACCTCTAGTTCCAGTTATTTAAGGAATCTCTACACTGATTTCCACAGTGGGTGCACCAGTCTGCATTCCCACCAGTAGTGGAGAAGCATTACTTTTTCCCCACAGCCCCTTCAGCATCTGTTATTGCTCGCTCGAGTTCTTTTTTTTTTTTTTTTTTTGGTACCAGGGATCGAACTCACAACCTCACACTTGCACCACTGAGCTAAATTTCCAGCCATATTTTTTGAGACACTTGAACTCACTTTGTAGCCCAGGTTGGTCTCAGACTCACAACGATACTCCTGCCTCATTCTCCCGCTGGGATTAAAGGCATGTGTCACCACGCCCGGCTCTCTATTGCTTGATTTCTTGATAGTAGCCATTCTTTCTGGGGTGAGGTGGAATCTCAGTGTTGTTTTAATTTGCATCTCTCAAATGACCAGTAATGTTGAATGTTTTTTTTCATGTATTTATTTGCTGTTTGTATTTCTTTCATCTGAGAAGTGTGTATTCATCTCAGATGCCCATTTTTGGATTGGGTCTTTAAATCTGGGAGGACTGATTTTTTTTTTTTTTGAGTTCTTTAGATGTTCTTGATAGTAATCCTTTGCCTGAGGTAGAGCTGGCAAACATTTTCTCCCATGTTGTAGGTTGTCTCTTCACTCTGTTGGTGGTTTCACTTGCTGTGCGAAACCTTTTCAATAGGGTGATATCCCAGTTGTTGATTTTTTTTTTAATTTTAAAGAGAATAAAACCAAGAAAAACAAAACAGAATAAAGCCAATGAAAACAAACCAGTGTGACACAGGACTTCAAAACCATACAAAATCAATAATGGTTATCACAATGCCTCCTGCTGTCTTCAAAATAGCTGCAGATAACATCAGACATAGTAAAAATCAAACAAAATGGAACAGAATAGAACCAATAAAAACAAAACAATGAATACAATAAAGGACTTCAAAACAAGACTATAGTAAATCCAAAATAGCTTCTATAATATGTCTTGCTATCTTTGAAATAACTGCCCATGGCATCGGATATAACAACAACAACAAAACAGAATTAAAACCCCAACAAAACAATGAAAATAATACAGGACTTCAAAACAAGATAAGAGGGAATTAACAATGGCTATCACCTTCAAGAGATCCCCCATAGATGCCACACTGTGTACTGTGATCCTCTGAATAGATGATCAGACCACCGGCCCTAGACCTGCAAAGTCAGTGAGACACCAAACACCACAAGCATCAGATTGCATTTCACCCCAGTAGCTATCATCGCAGCCTGTGTTTCTCTGGATCAGCCAGTCACTTGGCGGGGCGGGCTGAGGGATTTGGTTTTTCTTGTTTCCCAGTCCATGAGCCAGAGGGGCTGGGGTCTGACTGTCCTGCCAGCGGTGGTGGCCTGCACATGGCGTTGGTGCGCAAGGAAGGCTTGCTTCTTGGTGAATCCTTGTTCTCTTCCCACACAGTCTGTGAATGGCGCTGACTCACGGGAAAAGGCTGGGGTCTGATTGTCCCCCAGCAGCAGCGGCCTATGCATGGTGCTGGTTTGCAGGGAGGGCTGGCTTCTTGGTGAATCTTTGTTCTCTTCCCTCACAGTCTGCCCCAGTTGTTTATTCTTTGTGATAGTTCCTGTATGATTGGGGTTTTATTCATAAAGTCTGCCTACATCAATGTCTTCAAGAGTTTTACCTACTCTATCTTCCAGCCGATTTAATGTTTCTGCTTTAGTATTAAGATCTTTGATCCATTCTTATTTTAGTTTGGTACATAGTGAAAGATATGGATCCAGTTTTAATCTTTTGCATGTGTGAAGCCAGCATTTCCACCATTTATTAAAATTTATTTCTTCCTGTGAATGTATTTGGCACCTTTGTCAAAGATAAGGTGACTTAGTGTGTCTGCATCTTCTAATCTGTTCCATTGATCTTCAGGTCTGTATTTTTTTGCCAGTACCACACTGTTTTTGTTGTTGTTTTTTTTAATCACAGTAGCTTTATAGTACAACTTCACATCAGGAATTGTGACGTCCCCTGTCTTGTCTTTGTTGCCGAGGATTGCCTTTGCTATTCTAGGTCTCTTTCGGTTCCAGATGAATCTTAGAATTGTTTTCTCTAATTCTGTGAGACATGCTGTTGAAATTTTGATTAGATTGCATTAAATCTGCATAACAATTTTGGAAGTATGGCCATTTTCATTATATTGGTTTTTCCTACCCAAAAGCATAGGATATCTTTCAATTTTCTAATATCCTCTTCAATCTCCTTTTTTAGAGTACTGTAGTTTCCACTGTAGAGGTTTTTTTATGTCCTTCGTTAGATTGATCTCTAGGTATTTAATTTTTTTGGATGCTATTGTAAAAGGTGTTGTTTCCCTGATTTCTCTCTCAGTGAGTTTGTTATTCATGTACAAGAAGGCTATTGATTTTTTAGTGTTGATGTTGTAACGTTATGTTACTGAATTTGCTTATTAAATCTAGAAGTCTTTTGGGAATTTTTTTGGGAGTTTTTGGAGTCTTCTAAATAGAATGCCATGTCATCTGCAAATAATGATATTTTAACTTCTTCCTTTCCTATCTTTATTCCTTTTATTTCTTTCTCTTGTCTAATTGCTCCAGCTAAAGTTTCCAGGACAGGAATAAGAGTAGAGACAATGGACATCCTTGTCTTATTCTTGATTTTAGAGAGAAAGCTTTCAGTTTTTGTCCATTTAGTATGATGTTGGCTGTTGGTTTGTCATAGCTGGCATTTATCAGATTGAGATAAAGACCATCCATCCCAGTTTTCTGTAGGGTTTTTATCATGAACAGAAGCTGGACTTGCTCATAAGTTTCTGCTGCATCTATTGAGATGATCATATGATTTTTGTCCTTGGCTCTGTTAATCTGGTGTATTACATTTATGGATTTACTTATGTGGAACCATCCCTGCAGCCCTGGGATGAATCCCACTTGATCATGGTGTACAATCTTTTTGATGATTTGCTGAAGTCTGTTTGCCAGTATCTTATTGAGGATTTTTGCATCAGTATTCATTAGGGAGATTGGCCTGTAATTCTCTTTCTTAGTTGGGTCCTTCTCTGGTTTTGGAATCAAGAGTATTGCTTGCTTCCAAGAATGAATTTGGGAGTATTGCTTCCCTTTCAATTTCATTAAAGAGTTTGAGAAGTAGTGGTGTTAGGTCTTCACTAAATTTCTTGTAGAATTTAGCAGTGAATCCGTGAGGGTCTGGGCTTTTCTTTGTTGATAGGTTTTTAATTACATCTTCAATTTCATTTATTGATATTAGGTTATTTAAGATTTTTATATATTCTTGATTCAGCTTTGGTAATTCAGATGTATCTAGGAATCTGTCGATTTCTTCTGTATTTTCCATCCTATTAGAATACAGGTTTTCAAAGTAGGTATAGATGCTTTTCTGGATTTCTGCAGGGTCTGTTGTGATTTTACCCTTTTCCTTCCTAATTGCCTGGACTTGAGTATTTTTTTTTTTTTGGATAAGTTTGGCTAAGGGTTTGTCAATTATATTTAATCTTTCAAAGAACCAGCTCTTCATTTCATTGAGCGTTTGTATTGCTTTTTAATATTCAGTGTGTTAATTTCTACTCTGATCTTTATCATTTCCTCCCTTGCATTAGCTTTTGGTTTAACCTGCTCTTCTTTTTCTCGAAGTTTGAGGTTCAACATTAAGTTGTTTATATGTCTTTGCTCTGTTTTCCCGATATGGGTATTTATTGCTATAAATTTTCCTCTTAAGACTGCTTTTGAAGCCAGGCATGGTGGCGCATGCCTTTAATCCCAGCACTCAGGAGGCTGAGGCAGGAGGATCACAGTGAGTTCGAGAGCAGCCTGGGCTACAAAATGAGTTCAAGACCAGCGTGAACTGCATAGTGAGACCCTGTCTCAAAAAACAGGGCCAGGGATTTAGCTCAGTGGCCTAAGTGTCTGGCAGGTGTGAGGTTGTGAGTTCGATCCCCATTACAAAAAAAAAAACAGACTGCTTTCATTGTGTCCTAGAAGTTCCAGTATGTTGTATTGTCATTATCATTCAACTGTAAAAACTGTTAAATTTCTTCTTTTTTTTATTTATTAATAATAATAATAATGATCAGAGTAAAGCAAAACAGAGAGAACCATATTGGGCCTTGAAGACAAGACAGAAGAGAATCCCCATACTTGCTACATTGCCTACTGTCACCTTCCAAAGAGATGCTCAGGTTGCTGACCAGAGGCCTGCAAAATCTATGAAACAATACTAGCAAATAGTTGCTTGATGTTCCTTGGTTGCTATCAGTTTAGCCAGACCTCCGAAACAGCAGGTTGCTGACGGGGGCGGGGAGTGGGGTGTTTGTCCCTGATTCCAAGCCCGCGTGCTGGTGCCGCTCAGGCCCAGCGGGCTGGGCCCCACTTGGGGCCATTCTCCTTCTCCTCCTGGGGTCCCAAGAGGTCAGGCCCCCAGAAGACAGTTCAGTTGTGTCCTGGTCGGTGCCTGTACCACTCAGGCCCAGCGAGCTGGGCCCGCTTGGGGCCATTCTCGTTCTCCTCCGGGGTAAATTTCTTCTTTAAATTCATTTGTGACCCATTGGTTGTTCAGTAGGGTGCTATTTTATTTCCATGTGTTTATGAAGTTCTTGTGGTTTCCTTAGGCATGGATTTCCAATTTCATTGCACTGTGGCCTGATAGTATGCATGGAATAAATTCAATTCCTTTGCATTTACTTAAGCATGTTCTGTGAGCCAGTATATGATCTGTGTGCAGCTGATAATGTATATTCTAGTGTTGTGGGGTGGAACACTCTATAGAAATTGACTAAGGACATTTGTTCAAAAATTTGATTTAGTCCTAATATTTCATCATTGATTTTTTGTCCAGTTGATCTGTCTTTTTGTGACAGTGTGGTATTGCGGACTCCCAACACAATTGTATTAGGGCCTATTTGATTTTTCATGTCTGTTAGTGATTGTTTTATATAGTTGGTTGCAGTGGTATTTGTTGCATATATATTTATGATTGTTATCTCTTCCTCTTGGACTGTTCTCTTTACAAGGATATAGTGACCATTTTTATCTCTCTTAATCAGTCTTGGCTTGAAATTCACTTTGTCTGCAAATAGAATAGGTACTCCTGCTTTTATCTGGGTTCCTGTCGCATAAAGTATTGTTTTCCATCCTTTTGAGTTTCAGCCTGTAAATTTCTTTTTGAATTAAATGTGTTTCTTGTATGCAGCATATTGTTGGATCTTGCTTCTTGATCCATTCTGCCAGTCTGTGTCTTTTGATTGGTGAATGGAGACCATTAACATTGATGGTTATAACTGATATGTGTTGACTTATCCTTGTCATGTTATTTTCCTGTTGTTGGCTTCCCCAGTTTTTATTTCCCCTACCTCTAATTGTTTGCCTTCCCTTGTGGATTTCTTCTGTTGGGGTTCATGGAGCTGTAGTCCTTATTATGTCTTTCTAGAATATCCTTCAGAACATTTTGGAGTGCTGGTTTGGTGGCCATAAATTTCCTCAGATGTTCTTTGTCATGGAAGTATCTTATTTCTCCATCAATTTTGAAAAATAGTTTTGCAGGATGCATCAATGTGGGGTGAAAGTTGTTTTCCTTTAGAACTTGGAGTACTTCACTCCAAGCTCTCCTTGACTTGAGAGTTTGTGCTGAGAAGTCAGCTGTGATTCTGATGGGCTTTCTTTTATAGGTGATTTGTTTCTTTTCTCTACCAGTTTTTAGGATTCTATTCTCATGTTGAATTTCTGGAATCTTGACTATATTATGCCTGGCTGTAGTTTTTTTTTTTTTTTTTTAATAATTGCTAATTGGAGTTCTATCTGCCTTGTTTATCTGTATGTCAAATTCATTTTTTCTACTAAGAAATTTTTTTGTCACAATGTCTGTGAACATGTTTTAAATGTCATTTTGACATCTATTTTTTTATTGACTCCAATCAATCTTAAGTTATTCTTCTTTATCTCATCTAGCAGCTGCTGGATTGATTTCTCATGGTCTCTTGCTAGTTTTGAGAAATCTTTCTATTCTTGGTTGTTAACTGCAAGCCTGTCTTCAATATCTGAGATCCTGTCCTCACACTGGCCTAATCTGCTTCAAATACTCTCAATGGCATTTTTGTTCTCCTGAATATGTGCTTGAATCTGCTTCATGGATTCCATTTCTTTCCTATGCTGCGCTTCTATAATTTGCTTAAACTTATCTATTTTTTGGCCTGTGTCTGCTGTAATGTTGCTAAGCATGGTGTGCATTTTGGTAGTCTCTGTAGTTGAGAGATTATTTCTGATTTCATTTTTTCCATAGCCTCATTCAATTGCTTTGTTGTTAACACTTCAGAGAGGCCTGGTGGAGGTTTTCAGATTGTCCCATCTCATTGTCCCCGGGTTTGCCTTTGATGAACTGGATATCGATATCTGGGGTTGCATTTTGCTTAACTGTGTTCTCATTTTTTCCTCTCTTTTTGTAGTTTTATTCCTGGGGTGATGCTTGTAAGTTGCCTATGATTGCTTGCTTTACTGGTAATATTTAGGACCCTTAGGTGATGATTACTTCTCTTAGGTATCTTGCAGGTGTAGCTGGTTTTTGGGTTTTGAATCTGTTGGAAGATCTTACCTCGTCAGCTTGTTGGAGATGAGAAGTTGTTGCTCATTTGGCCTAGTCCCTGGTTCTTTGGCACAATATTTTCTGTAACTTTTAGTTAATCTCAGTATTGGAGTACCAGGATGAACAGCTGTTTAGAATAATTGTGTCAATTTTGGCTGTAGTGGTACCAATAGCATCAAACACAGCCTAGAAAACAACAAACTGAGGTAACCCTTAATTTGCAACTTTTAACCATATGAACTATATTTGTGATTGTATAACAAAATGTAAAACAAACCTGATAATTATATGCCATATAGAAGTCTGTAATGTGTTAATTTTGCCCTTGAGGGTTTAAATTTACAGTGGATTAAGGAGAAAATAGAGAAGTGGAAGAAGAGAAAGAGATTAGAAGTAAGGTTGGAGGACAAAGATGGATCCCGCCAACTTGGGGAAACTATTGCAGAAGAATGAAGGAAAAGAGAGATGGAAGAGATAAAAGGAAAAACAGAACAGAACCATACCCACAAAGAGGTAGGAACCACTTTCACACTCATAAAAACCATGAAGTAGAAAGAGAAAACAAAACAAAACAAAAGGAAAAAGAAAAAGAAACAGTCCATTTTCAGAATTCTCTTTGGTTTCACTAGTGGACAGCCTGTGGAGACAAGAGTCCCAAATTGTGCCTATCTATCCCAGGAAGCCAGCAGTTGCTTTATGGTGGGGTAGTGGATAATCTCAACAGGCCTATCCTGAGAGCAGACTTACTGAGCTTGCTGCAGTCCAAGCAGTTTCCATGGGTCTGCACTCACCTGAGAGCTGCTAGAGGAAGCTGGCAGCAATTCTGGGTTCCGAGTTCAGCCAGCCTGTCATCAAAATGACTCCTGGCTAACTGCTTTCTCCTGCAGGAGGACTGAATCCTCTGCACTCGCTGCCAGCCAGTGCAGTTCTCCATGTCCACTGCTTCCCTCCAATGCTGCATCTCTCTGCAGTGGCCTCTAGGTTTGCCAGCCATCACTGTCACCATGACTGTGCACCCCCAGGTTCAAACAGCTCCTCTCACGCAGTGAGGCTTGTCTCAGGGTGAAGCACCAGCAGCTACTGCCTTCTTCCTTAAAATTTTTCTTTTCACTCTCTCTCTGTGGGTTTCAATTTGCACTTCAGATTCTTCCTGGGTCCAGGGGACCCACTTCCTTCCTTCTTGTCTTCCTTACGATGCTATATTCCAGCATTTGGATGGTGACTCCCAGACAGGCTGTTTTCTTTGCTGCTTACTGTGTGCCATCTTCCCAGAAGTACTTTTTTTGTTTTTTTGAGGGTGTATCCCTATGCAGATCAGGCTGGCCTTGAGCCCAAGCTGGTCTCAAACTTGCAACAATCCTTCTGCCTCAGCCTCCCAAGTGCTGGGATTACAGGTGTGTGCTACCACACCTGGCTTGCACTAATATTCATGGCAGCATAATTCACAATAACCAAGACATGGAAATAATTTAAGTGTCCATGCATAGATGAGCAAATAAATTGTGAGATACGCATAGAACAGATGGATGCACACAGTGGAATTATATTCATCAATAAAAAAATAATATCCTGCCACTTGTGACAACATGGTTGAGTCTTGAGGGAACTGTCTTAAGTGAAACAAACCAGATAAAGATGATTACTATATCATTTCAGCACATATAAGCTTCAGTAAAGGATGAGGATGAAAACAAAGGGATTTTTATCTAAGTCACATTGAGGATCCTGATTTTGGAACAAGGAAGTAGTAAATTGCTAGTTCACTTCTCTCTTAGAAAAGCAGAACTAATTACTATGACCTAAGCCCACTGGCCTGCAGCCTTGCAAGTATCTCTAGCCCTCAAGGAGGTTGGCAGTCCCTCGGCTTCTGTGTGATTGGCTATCTGTCATGTGGCAGAGCTTCTGCATCTTGGCTGCCACGAGCTGTGGGATGGATCCCATTCCTTTTGTAAAACAAGGCAGGAGCTGTCCCATTCACATGGATACAAACATCTGGCTTCCTTCTTTTCTGTCTTGACACTTTGCTCCTGTTGATGACACTGATACCATCTGTGTTTAGTGGCCCATGTGCTTCTGTTAAGACTGACTTCCTTCAGGGCCATGGCTTTATTTATCTTAGCATCCCTGGCAGCCTGCATATGCTTCGAGTACAACAAAACAATAATTAGATGGAAGCCAGAATATGTGAGATCAGATCTCACAAGTTCTTTGTTCTATCATAACTGCACATTTATTCAGTCAAGTAGTTGAGAGCTGTCTATGTGTGATGATTGTATTGTGCACTGATGGTATAGCTTCGGAGTAAAGTATAATTTGGCAGTGTGCCAAACCTGCTATGATTCAGCAGGATCACCAGGCTCTCAGTGGAAAGGGTTTCTTAGGGAATATGTATTCTCTTCTATTGTAAACAGTAATGTATGGGGTCAATATTTCATTTTTCTACCTTCATGGAAGGTCAGGAAAGAAAGGAGAGAGGGTACATGACATACCCAAGCCCTGCCTGTGTTCACTGATGCAAGAGAACACCATGATAAGAACCAAATCATAAAATTTAATTTTAATATACATTCTTCTGAGGTACAAAAATAATTGTAAAAGATATTTTTCCCCATTTGTAAGTAATATATGCTACAGACTATAAATAGTACATTGGTGCTCTGTACTGTGCACATTACACCGCGTTCCTAAGCCTGGGTCTTTCCTGTCTCCTACATCACATAAGGAAAGCAGCCATGCATCTTGAGGCACTGTCAAGACACTCTAGAAGTAGTTATCCTTAACACAATTGGATTATTCTACTTCCCTCTACACTGGTCTTTGTGCTTCTGGCTTAATCCTACAGATTAAAAAAAATTTTTTTTTTAATTATTCCAAAACTGCTGTTTGGAATATGTGGGCATTTTCCCCCACGAGATTGCAAAATGTCTGGGAGAATCTTGAGCACTAAATTCAATGAAAGCTCATTTAGAAGGAAATCACCATCAGTAGAAAAGCTTTTCAAATTCAGGAAGCTTGAAATTAACAGCAATTCACTGAAAGACAAATTTAACTGCCAAAGTTACTGAGGAGTTTCAGTCTGTCTCTTCCACCACTGTGTTTCCAAATATTTTAAGCCAGAATGATTAAAAAAATGATAGCAGCTTCTGCCCAGATCTGACCCACCTAGTACCTTCGATGCTGAGAACCAGTTATTACTAAAAATGTAGCTACAGTGTAAGGAGGAAAGAGAAGCTTTGGCATATGAAAAATGACGTAGGTCTGTTTCCTAGAATTCGGTTATTCAGGCCAGTTTAATTTGATTTGTCCTCTGACTCAATTAGATTTGAGTCTAACAAAAGACAGGAAAACTGGTCCTTTTCCTGAGCTGAGCTGAGAGAATTCCTTGCGACTGTCCAGAGGTAAAGGCTACTTCCAGTCCCTGGTCTCCTCTCCTACGCTGCTGCAACACCTGCTGTGTTCCTGTTTCTGTTCTATACAACTCTTCCAGCACAGTGAGATTTTGCGGAAAAGTGGCAAACAAATGTAGTGCTCATGGAAATCCTTCTAACTTCAGTGCCTCAAGGGAGTCTTTCTGGCTCTGTCGGTTCTCTTCCCTTTTTTTTCCCCCACGGCACTGGGGATCGAACTCACAACCTCACAGTGCTTAAGCCACTGAGCCAAACTCCTGACCCTAGTTTTTTGAGTTAGGGTCGCACTATGTAGCTCAGGCCGGCCTTGTGCTCGCGTTGTAGCCCAAACTGGCCTCATACTCACAGCGCTCCGCCTACCTCAGCCTCCCGAGTGCTGGGATTAAAGGCGTGCGCCACCACGCCCGACCGGTTCTCTTCCCTTCATAGCCTACTTTCAAAATTGATGTTTAAGCATATACATTAAGAAAAACCCTAACCTGTTTTGTTATCTATAATATAATGGAGAGATGACTAATGAGATTTATATACTTTTTTGCCTGAATACCTACTGAGGCACAACACAAATATTTTTTCCATAGTACTCACTTTTTTTCCTATCCTGGGGATTAAACCCAGGGCCTCATGCATGCTAGGCAAATATGCTACCACTGAGTTACATCATAGTCCTCACTTTTAAAAATCTGCAGTACTCACCTTGCTACACTATAACATGTTATCATCAACAGTTTAATAACAGAACAAGTAATAACC
>RJWM01028794.1:0-25206 GCA_004363535.1 Dasyprocta punctata | reverse complement strand
AGATCTACTTGGACCAGGTTTTTCAAACTGTTGAGACAAAACATTCTTTTATTTTGTCACCTCATTCAGCTACTTCATCTGTAAAAACAGAGTTTGAATAAAGACTACTCATCTGACTTAGTGGCAAAGATGTATAAAACAGATGACTATCTGCAAAAATATTTTAGTATTCGTTATGATTCTAAGATAAAAACCAGGAAAATGAAAGGAGGATTAAAATTTATGTCATGGAGGAGGAAATGAGAAATAATCTCAAGCTTATAAAGTGTGTGACTAACTCATGAATAACTGAGAATTTTTCTGGTTACTTTTTATCTGAGATTTGATGGGAAACTTCAAATATGACAGCAAATCTTGTTTTCTATCTGCAGTTGTAATGTAGTCTTGTTTTATGAAGTCAGAAAGACATGAAGAGGATTTTTTTTTCCTCTAACCTAATCCATATCCATCCTTGGCCCATTAGGAACGGAGCTGCTCAACAGGAGGCAAACAACAGGCCAGGGAGCTAAGCAGCACCTGTATTTAGAGGTGATCCTCACAGCCGTCCCCACTGCCTGACCTCCCTTCTGTCAGACCAGGGCCACATTAGACTCTCACAGGAGCACAGACCCTACTGTAAACTGCACAAGCGAGGGGTCTATCATCTAATGCCTGGTGGTCTGAGGTGGAGCAGAGACAATGATGATAGCACTGGGTAGTGGCTGCACATAAAGATAAACATCAGCAGAAGAGTCTGACTGCATAGAGACCATAACAATCCATTGCTCATAGACTCATATCGAAACCCTACTAATGAGCGTCAAGTGACAGGTGGCAGTTGGTGACAGGCCAAAATAAGATTACGAAGTAGACTGAACGTAAGCAACACACTTTGGGGGTTGCTGTCTCCAATCACACCCAGATGGGCTATCTAGTTACAGGAAAACAAGATCAAGACTCTCACTGATTCTGCACTAATGTGAGTGGTAGAATTATTGTATATCACAATGTACCAATAGAAATAAAGTACCCAACAAAGGTAATGTGTTTGAATCATTCTAGAACCATCACATCTTCCACCCCAGTCCATGGAAAAATTATCTTCCATGAAATCTGTCCCTGGTTCCAGAAAAAGGCTGGAAATCACTGGCTTACAGGCTCTGGGTCAATATGAATCCTGCCTCTTCCATTGTTTAGTCACAACACACCATGGGCAAGTCGCTAACCTCTGTGCCCACTCCAAGGCACAGAGCACTGATTTGATGCTCTTCTTTTTTATTATTATTTATTTATTTTTTACACTAGGGAGACAATATGATATTTACAAATGTGAGTGTGATTTATTCCACTTATGAGTATGGTCTCAAGTTGCCTCCATTTACCTATAAAAGCCTCAAGATCATCCTTTTTATAGCTGAGTAACATTCCATTGTATAAAAATACCACATCTTTTTCATCCATCCTGCAGTTGATAGGCATTTTGGTTGTTTCCAAGATTTACCTATTACAAATTGTGCTGCTATTAACATGGGTGCACACATATCACTGTGACATGACATTTTCAATTTTTCTGGGAAAATACCCAGAAGGGGAATAGCTGGATTGAATGGCACTTTCAATCCTAGTTTTTTGAGGAATCTCCACACTGATTTCCACAGTGGTCCCACCAACAGTGGAGAAGGGTTCCTTTTCCCACAAAGCCCTGCCACATTTGTTATCAGTTGATTTCTTGATAGCAGCCATTCTTTCTGGAGTGAGATGGAATCTCAAAGTGGTTTTAATTTGCATTTCTCAAATGACCAGTGATGTTGAACATTTCTTCATATATTTATTTGCCATTTATATTTCTTCATCTGAGAAGAGTGTGTTCATCTCAGATGTCCACTGGGTCTTTGAATTTGGGGGGCCTGATATTTTTCAATTCTTTATATGTTCTGGATATAAGTCCTTTGTCTGAGGGACAGTTGGCTAAAATTCTTTCCCATTCTGTGGGTTTTCTTTTCACTTTCTTGGTAATTTCTTTTGAAGTGCAAAAGCTTTTTAATAAAATGAGAACCCAGTTGTTGATTCTTTGAAGTACTTCCCATGAGGTTTGTGTTTTGCTCATCAACTCTTTGCCTACCCTTATGTCTACAAGATTTCTGCCTACCTTGTCTTCCAATAAATTTAGTGTTTCTATTTTAATACTTAGATCTTTGACCCATTTTGACTTTAGTTTAGTGCATGGTGATAGACATGGGTCTAGCTCCAGTCTTCGACATGTCCTGAGCACCTCACAAACACTGCCTCGTCAAACATCCAAACAAACCTGTCAAGTGTGTGTCATTGTTATCTTTGCCAAACTGTAAGGTTACAAATAAAGAATCCGACCTACAAAGAGATTAAATAACTTCCCTAACGCTATATCCTTGAGCTTAGGAATCAAATCCAGAGAAAAATGGCTCTTGATTATTATGGATGATTTTTAAAAACTGTGTCTCATGATTAACAATTTCAGGAGAGGAGTGATTTTTGAAATCTGTTTGCTACTTGCCCCCTCCCCAGTTGAATGGTTCAAATTTCCTTATTCTTAAATGAAATAAAGGAAAATGGTCATACTTCTCCAGAGTTTTGTTCATCAACAGTGTAACTCTCTATTGTGGCATGAGTATAGCTTGTTACATTTTCCTAAAGTGCCAAATTGTTTCTTAAAAAAATAGTAAACCTGACAGACTATCCCTTTACCGATTGATAGATAGAGACCCAGATCATCAGGATGATGACCCGCACCCATTGCTATGATGTCTGTGAAGGAAACTTCTTAGCATTCCTTCTGAAAATTCATAATCGAAGTCTAATCATGAAAAGAATTCTTCAAACTCAAAGCTAAAAATATTCATTAGCTAGGCAGTATTCTTCAAAAAAGTAAGGAATGGCTGAAAAATGATCACAGTTCATAAGAAACACTTGATAACTGACTGCAGTCTGGTGCTTTGGACTAGATCTCAGAACAGAAAGAGAAAAGTAGTAGAAAAACCACTGAGAGCCAAATGAAGTCTGCGGTACAGTCAGAAGTCACGTGCCACTGCTGGCATTTTAGATTTGACAAAGGGATCCCAAGAATGCAAAACGCCCACCGTGAGGGACAATGGATGAAGAGTTCACAGAGACTACTATTTCATAACTTTCGTAAATTTAAAATTATTCTAAAATAAAACGTTGATGCTTTAAAAGTGTGTCTTTGTAAAATTTCGAATAGCACTGAAATGAAATTAGCTGGCAGGCATGTTTATCTCTGGTTTTTGAAAGGAAATTCATGGTTTGGATTACTCAGGTGTGAAAATCCCAAACTATGTGAACCTTGCGTCCTGTTTCCTGGGACGAAGCAGTTTGCCTTCGGCACTAATCGTGTGGCCCACAGCTCTCATCTGTTTCTTGGAACTGAAGAAAACCAGAAAGCGTGTGCCGTAATGATCCCCTGATCTACTCAAGCCTGACGCAACTGAGAGTTTTCAGGGAGCCTCTGACTCCAGCTTCCTGCAGGAACTGACGGAAAATCGAATCACGCCAAAAAGCAGCAAGCGTCTGCAGACTGCGGAACCTGACCCTGGGAACAAGGCCGTTGGGATCACTCGTTTTTGTTCTTTTTCCCCTTACTGTGCCACTTGAATCCATGAAATCTCCATGAAGCAAATTCAGAATTTTTAAGTGTAGCAATGTTATAGCCTGGCACAAGGAACAAATTCATTCTTTCAGGCCATTTTTAAGAGTCGAATGCTAGGCTTTTGTACAATCTTTAATTCCCTCAAGCAGCAATCTTTAAAGAAGTGGAAGAATCTTTAAAAATATCCCTCGGGGGACCAGGTGATGGAGGGAGAGGGAGGGACAGAAGGGGCAAAATAGCGCATGAAGATGTGTTGTGTACATGTTCCAGCTCCCAGCGATGAGCTAAATCATTCTGTGCTGCAGAGACAGACTAATAAAAATAAAATAAAATGCATACACATACAGTCAACATAAAAAGGCATCTGTGGTTAAATTCCACTCGTCCTGTAATCCTCACTCTGACATTCGGGCTGGAGGAGCAGTGAAATCCGGGCGCTCCCCCTTGCCCCCAGTTCCCCCTGACACGCGCCGTGTGTGCCCCGCCGTCCCCGCCCCTGCTCACCTGCTCTGCGCCCCTTCTTGGGGCAGCGCTTCCCGGTGGCCGCCGGCGAGGAACAGAAGCACATGGATGAAGGTTTCCTGGGTTTGGGGTCCAGCAGGCAGTCCGCCTTATTTCTCAGAGGGTCTCCCCTTGGAGGAAGCCCAGGTGCCCACGCCCTTTTCCAGTCTCGCAGTTTCCAGCCTGCCAGTCCTGCACACTGGAAACGATGCCTCAAAGAAACCACCGCCACAGCGGCCCCGGGAGGCTGGATTTGCCTCCGGGGTGCGGGGAGCCTGGCCTGGGAGGTTTCCCCACCCGGAGAAAAGCGGCCCAGCAGCCGCAGGGACGGGCAGCTCTGCTCCCGTCCAGTCTGCCCTGGGAAGGTGTTCCCCCAGAATCGCCACCTCCAAGGCCCTAAAATGGTCCCTTCTGGTGTGGCAACTTTGTCCCTGAGGGTAGGAGGATGAGGATGTCTGAGTCTGATGGTAAATTCTAGGGTTTCCCTACCCCACGAGCACGGGCGTCCGTGAGGACCAGGGTCGGCTCCGCTTCTCAGAGACTGCTTGTCTGGCGCCTCTTTCTCCTGCTCCTTCCTCTTTTCTTCCTCGCCCTCGGTTGCTGACGCTCGGCCCCAGGCGTGCAGGGGACCCAAGGCCTTGCTCCTGTGGGCGCCCCCTTCCCAGGGCTGCGCTCCTGGCTGACGTACTCAGATGCGGGTAACCCACCGAAGCCCGGCAAGTTAGGAGCAAGTTAGTACCTAGGGTTTTTGCTGGAACAGTTGGAAAGAGGTTGTTAACTCTCGCTAAGCTTGGTAAACTGGTAAAACGGAAACTGTATTAGTTTGTTTTCCGTTACTATAGTGAAATACCCAGGGCTGTATAACTTGTTTTAAAAGAAGAGATTTATTTAAAGAGATTTTAAAAGTTCAAAGTTCAAACAAGGTTGTGCTGGCTGTGGTGAGGGTCCTTGGTTACAACACCTCGTTACAGGTGGTGTACGGGAGACAGGTAGGGAGAGAGAGAGGAGGTGTGGCGTGGAGGGATGACAGAGAGGCTGGGGGCGTAGCCATCACCACCCCCTCCCTTGTAAGCCTTAGCCCAGGGGACCCTGTGAACTCCCCTCCTCTTTCCAAGGCACGAATGTCACCAACGACCTGAGGACCACACACTAAGGCCCGCCTCTTCTTTCATTTTTGTTTTGTTTTGTTTTGTTTTGTTTTGTTTTGTTTTGTTTTGTTTTTGAGACAAGGTCTTGCCATATAGTTCAGGCTGGCCTGCAGTCGCTATGTAACCGAGTGTGACCTCAAACTTGCACTGATTCTCCTGCTTCAGCCTCCCAAGTGCTGGAATTACTGGTGTGCACCACCACACCCAGCCTTCATTTTCTTTTTGTTGTTGTTTTTCAATTTTAATTTTTATTAGTCCATGATTGTGGTACATAATAGTCCCGTGCTTTGCGTGGAGTTGTTACATGTACATGACACATCTCAATTTCCTTTTTACATTCTCTTTCCCTCTCCCTCCTCCATCTCTTGGCCCTTCTCCTTGGAGAAACTATTGTCTGTCTTTTGTTTTGTTCTGTATTATACTTTGAGTTTCTCATATAGAAAACTATGGGAGATTTAAGCTCCAGCATCTGGTTATTTCAGCACCCTGATGATCAAGCCTCCAGTACCTGAGCCTTGCCTGCCCCACCACCCCCAACAGACGAGTGCAGGGCCTAGAATCTGGCCAGTTCTTGAGGGGAGAACCTGCCGGAGAGTGATGCCGGCCCAGAGGAAAGCACAGGCCAGGCCTGAAGTGGGACAGATGTCTACATGGGAGACAATTGCCACGATTTTACATTGTGTAAACTAGAGTTAGCTCTGAGCTAGGTCACCAAGAGAGGACAGACAGACTCCGCCACTACTGACCACACAGTCTGTGGATGGGACAGAAAGATTCAGAGCTGTCAAGAGGCCCTGGGACTCAGAGGGAGGAGTGATAGACTCCCTTTCTCAGAGAAGCAACTGAGGCAGTGAGCAGAACAGGGAACCATTCAGGAAAAAAGAGGCACCAATTAGTAAAAAAAATAAAAATAAAAAGAGGCTGGAAATGATGTGGTGAATTTGAGAGTAAAGGGAAGCAGTTTCGTCTTCTAATTTTGAGTTTCACCTTGAGACAAGGAGAGCAGACACTGAGCAGGAGGATGGTGTGGCTCAGCCCCTGCAGGCTCCTGCTCGTTACTCAAGGCCCATTTCAAATGCTCCTCCATTAAAAGCCCAGAGGTCCTTTTAAGGGACTGGCTTGGCCCTGAGCACAGATCAGCCGTGGGGTGGGGTACTCAATCAGAGGGTGATGGGCTTCGCAAGGACATGGGTTCCTGCTCATTATTAACTTTCCTTGGCATTCACCAGCCTCCAGTGCATTCAAAGCCAGAGGAGCTGTGCTGCCTCTATCTGAAGCAGAGCAAGGTCAGGAACAAAGTAAAAGGGTTCCAAAAGGTCTGGAGCATCCTGCACAGTGTTTATGGACCTCTGCCTCATGGTAAGTGTGAGGTCCAGGTTATTATGGGTATGTGATCCAGGCAGAGAGCTAGTGAATGACAGCTACCCTTCCTACGCATTCTTATTCACATATGTACAGAATGCACAGTGATAGGTTTAGTAGAAGTAATATTAAATAAAGTCAAATTTCTAATGCAAAATTCTTTTAAACTGCGCTTTCTTCTACAATGACAGATCATATATTTTTCTGCTTCTAGCATGGTAACCTGATGACCTGAAGTAAACATTTAGAATGATTTAGCAACCACTGGGAAATGTTCCGTATACTATCTTTCCACAGATTTTCTTGGGGGATAGGCTACTGGCTTTGAAAAAATGTTCTTGTATATTGCTTTACATCTCTATCTTCTTCTTATTGTTTCCTTCTTATTATTGAACTATTGAGAAGTCATAGTTACTAAATAAAAAACATCGTAATTATACTGTGAAAAGAAGAAATATAGGGTCACCAAAATTATAAAAGAGAAGGAAATGAGACAATTTGTCTTGGAAAATATTGCATAAGAAATGTGTTTTGTAGAGTAAAATGTCATTTTGACTTTGGTATTATAGAAACAAATTTTAAGAAGTTGAAAGATGAATGTAGAAACCACAAATTAAATTAACATACATAGAAGATGTAGTTTTCAAGTAGGAAAATTATGAATCATTACAAAAATTTGGTAGTAAGTGTGCTCTCTATCGTATTTTGCAATGTTAAGTATTTTCCAAGTTCTTGGTCATAAATATCTTTTTATTTTTCTTCTAGTCTCTACTCGTATACTCAGGTAGTGTTTGAGGAACAGAATTTGGAATGATACTAATTTCAAAGGGTGGAGCTGTTGATGTGCACCTGAACTGGCCCACTGGCTAAAGGCAGTAAAGATACATGAAATTCAATTATATATCAGTAAAAACTATGCAGAAGTGAAGAAATCATAGTTTTGCTGCATGTATTTTACACATGCATATGTTACACATCAAATGTGAATGTCTGCAATCAGATGGTGTTTAGCGTGCTTCTGTCACAGCACTGGTGTGTGTCTGGAGGATGTTAATGGACAGATGAGGAACTTTTAAGAGATTCCCCAGCAGACACAGGTGCGACCCTAACTGAAGCATCGAAAAAGCCACTGATGGCACGAAGGCTGTGTGTGTGTGTGTGTGTGTGTGTGTGTGTGTGTGTGAAAACATCTTCTAACAATTCTGCAGGGCCTCTGAGCCTGACGAGGCTAGGAGTTGGGGAAATCAGTCCTTTCTATTGCCAGGTGCCTTGACTACACCAACACTAACTGCGTGATTGTTCCTCACCAGGAAGTTAATATTTGACAGTATTTATTTAGCGCTACTTCGTTGCGCATTTATCTGGAAGCAAAAACGAAGAGAAATAGTCTTGGCCCTTATTCCTGATTCAAAGCAGGGAAGGAGATAAATGAATACTCACAGCCAGGCTAATAGCTGTTCTGATAAAGGGGGTAAGTACGCTCTTCTTTATTTCTCACTTCCTGACAGTCCCTAGAGTTACCTCCAGGATTACTGGCAAAGAAAGACTGGTTACTCTCTACGGGTGATAAGGAAGAGCTAATCATTACAACTCTGGTAAGTGACTGCTCTCGCTCAACTTTATGGTGCATTACTGTGGGTCTTGCATCTGTCTCAGAGAAGTAAATATTGGCAAGGTTACTTTGGTTTTGTCTGATCCTCCCTCCTTAGTCCCCAAATGTACAATGTAAAGGGGTGGGGACTTTACAAAATGACCCGGGTCAGGAGGGCTTTGGTCTCGACATGGGTTACTGCCCATTAGGAGCACAAAGGTTCATTCTCGTTCTCCTGGGAATAGGTTCCTACAGAGGGTGAGTTGTGCTTCCCCTTCCTCTCCCCACCTATCAGTGGTGCTGCTACCACGTCAGGCTGCAGCACAAAGCTCTCAGCAGAAGCATCCCTGAAACACAGATTTCCAAGCTTCTAGAACCATGGGCCAAATGGATTTCTTTTCATTATAAGTTGCCCAGCCTGTGGTGTTGTGATGGCAGCATAGAACACACTAAAACTGCTGCAGCTGAAGTTTGTTTTTCTCCTGTACCAGCGGTTACCAGGCTTCCAATCACCAGTTGTCCTATGTATTTTATCCTCTAGATATAGTAGTTGATAAACATTGTGGTTTTATTATTTGATTATTTTAGCTGCTACCACAAGTGGAAAATACTGTTGGGGTCTATCATGTTAAACCTTCTTTTTAACAAGCTGTTTGCACCCAAGGTTTGTGTGTGGTTCTGTGTGGGGAAGTCCTGGCTTGCTGGTCTTGTTCTTAAGGAGTGGCCTGTGAGCTCAAGGATTTAACTACCACGCTTTCGCAGATGACATGTACTCAAGGGGTAAATCTTCAAGGAAAGGGAAATAAAGGAGTACTGTATTCATTCACCCACAAGGCTGTGGCTCTGAGCAAGGAGCCACACTGTACCCTATTATAAGCATGATTTATAAAATTTTGTGAGGTGCACAATATTTGCTTTGCAAATGAAGAAATGTAGGGAAACTAAAGATCACACAGTGTCAAAGTTGAGATTTAATGTAAGGCTGTGTCTGGGTCTATTTTATATTGCTAGGATAGAATACAACAGGGTGCATGATTTATAAAGAAAGGGAATTTCATGACATCGTTGAGGTTGGGAAGCCCAAGGTTGAGGGGGTACATCTGCACAGGGGGCTGGACCCAGGGCCTTCACCCTGAGCAACATCCTCCCTCCCAACCCCCTTCCTTTTTTAAAAAGAATCTATTTGAGCCAGGGTCTTGCTGAGTCTCTTGGATGCCCAGGTTAGACTTGAACTTGTGATCCTCCTGCCTGCACCTCCCAGAGTACTGGGCTTATCACCATGCACCGCCACACCTGGCTGGATGAGGCCTTCTTGCTGTTTCATAATACGGTGGAAAGAATCCCGAGGTGAGAGTGAGGTCTGGAGCAGGAGGGCAGATTTGTTCTCACAGCAACCCATCCTCCCTGTAACTAAGCCACTCTGGAGGGGGACAATGGAATTAACACATCCATAAGGTCAGGGCCACATCACCTAATCACCTCCAAAAGGTCTCTCTCTCAATATTTCCACAGTGGCAACCACTTTGCAAGGTGTTTTCAAAGGGGGCGTTCAGGTCACAGCATATGAATGCCAGAGAACAGTGATATAGGGGAAATAAATGTACCCCTCAACCTACTAGGCACAAGGTACACTGAATTCATGTTCCCCAAAATTGAAGAATGAATTTTAAGGAACAACAGAGATTAAGAGTCATTAAATATTTACTGAGCGAGAGAGCTCCTAAGAGACAGGAGGGGAACCGAAAGTGGGTTGGCAGTAGGCCCACTTCTCAAACGAAGTTTTCTAGAGCAAAACCAGCTGGGTACAAAATCATGAGGTGGGTATAACATGTTGTCAAAACTATGATCGAACAAAATGATTACAGATATACACATAGGTAATATTGACCCACTGGGGAAGCAAGTCCCGTAACAAGCGTATGTGGAAAAAACAAAGCCCTTCTTTAGGAAAAGATGGATCAGGAGAGTCCTGATCAACCACTGAGGTGACTGATGTTTATCTAGACTTTATTGGACCAGGTGATACCAATTATCTTATCCCCTGAGATATATAGGCCTGGTCATTCCATCTTTATCTTAAGGCCTGGCCTCCAACAGATGCGCCTCTGGCCACAGTTGTAATGTGTTCTCATCCTCCGTACTGACTCCCTGAGGGCCCAGCCCTGTCTGACATCCTATAGTATTTCTACCAAATTTAGCTGTCTATAATAATACAAGTTTCCCATGTTTACATTCCGTGGCCAAGAAAAACTGTTCTGTTATCCTGGGGCTCAGTTTCCTATCCATAAACTGGGGACAAAAGTGCTCCCCAGCTACCTAAAATGCAAGGCAGTCCTTCCTTAGTGTTTCCTCCCTGAGTGGATGCAACAAAGTGACATTACTGAAAATCAGCAGTTCCCCTCAGAACCATATCCCATGGCTAATATTTTTAAAAAGGAAAAGAAAAATGTTTGCATGGTGGAACTACAGATTTTTAAATGCTTTTTTCTTTCTTTTCTCTATTTTCTGTTATCTACAATGGACATGCTTTTTCCAATAAGAAAAATATGGATATAAGCAACTAAAGTCTCAAAGGTCTGTGCATTATGCAAGAAGTTCTTTTGACCCCAAAGACTTAGAGGGAACAGAAGAAACACAGATACAGAAATGTGAAGAATTTCCAAGAGCAAAATCTCCCTTCAGTGACTTTGTGCCATGGTGGAGCCATGTCTTGCAGCAAGCACTGATTTGTGCAGATTTTGCACCTCCCCATGAGTTGGACTGTGAGATGGGAGTGGAGGGGGTGAAAGTCACTCAAGCTTATCACCGCATAAATGTTACACAGCAGGGAACTGCTCATGTCCTGCCAGGAAAAGGCTTTTCCCGTGCCCTTGCTGGTAAAGGCGGCACCTTTTATGTGTCTTAGGGATGATAGACCTGGGCAATTCTGAAGCAAGGAGCCAGGGAGCCCCAGGATGTCAGCACTGGTTACTGCAGACTTTGTTCTGGCCTGTGACACCCCAGTCACATGAAGCAATTAATGAATACAGGGAAGTGTGTTGTGGGAGACAGAAAGCAAAAGGGAAATGAGCAAGAGCAAAACCACCAACCCCCCTCCCCCATTTCCCCTCGTAGTTCACTTGACTTCCGGTGCTTTTAGTGATAGCTCAATCTTTCTTGCTACTTTCCACTAAAGACTGTTCTGCTAACTGCCCTTATTCTACTCTCCAGACCTACTGGGATAGTGCATGGAAGAGAAGTGACAGCAAAAATACTTGATCGTGTCAAAACACAGACTATGGCCAAGGGCGTGCGCAGCATTGCATATGTTCTCTAGCGATCTTCATAGTAGTCTGTGATGTGTGCACTTACATGGTCCCCACTTCACAGGTAAGGAAAGGGCTGTGGTGGGGGGAGTTGGCACTGTCTTGGCTGCCAGGCTAAAGCTCAGGAAAGGCATGCTGTGCTTGCTTCTGCATTTCAGAAAGATAATTCAGGTGATGGTGCATCAAAAGTGTACTGAAGGTGAACAACTCCAGGTAGGTAAAACCAGCTGGGAGACCTTCGCACAGCCTCTCTGCATAGGTGTCTCCAGCGTGCAGAGCTAGGAACTGCCCTCCAGGCTGGCTGAGCACTTAATGACCTTGCATCATTCTATTTCTTTTCCATCTGGTGGTGGTTCCAGGCTTCGCTTGTCCCCTTGGCAAACATCTACTCTACCTTCCAGAGCTAGATGAGAGCCAGTGCCTGCTCACCCATGTGAAAGTCAGGGCAACCAGAAAGCCGGAGCAGGGGGCCGGGGGCCAGGCGGATGCGTGCAGTCCTCACAAGCAGCGGCTTTTCTCAGGCTGTGACCTCAGCTCCATAGCAGGAGCGATGCTACCCCACTTGCAAAATGGGCATGGAAGTTTGTGATGACATTCTGACACCTCCTAAGCCTCTGGAATTCTGTCTATTTTAATTAGTTCATCATCCCAAGAAACCCCTTGCCCCTAAGAGATCAAACTGTAACAGACTCTCCTTTTCTCTAGGAGATGTTTCAGGGTGTTAAGAAGGAAAGGTTATTCCGCATCACCTAATGGGCCCAGTGTGCTCACAGGGTCCTCACAAGAGTTACAGAGGTCAGAGGAGAGAGGGGACAACACAAGGAGAGGCTGGAGTGATGCACGTGAAGGCTGAGGAATGGGGCACCAGCCAAGGGATACGGGCAGCATCTGGAGGCTGAGACAGGAAAAGAAAGGGATTCTTCTCTAAGTCTTCAACAGGAACATGGATGAGGACACCTTGAATTCTGCGTCTTAAGACTTCTTTCAGCTTGTGACCGCAACAAATTCCTGTTTCAGCCACAGCCTTTGGTAATTTGCTACAGAAGCAATAGGTAGCCAATGTAGCCACACTGCAAGCCAGTCCTTTCTTCTCAAGGTCCGAATGGAAGCACCACCTCACATCTCTCCTGGCTTCCATAGGCCACCTTACCCACAGCTGGACACCTCTGATGCTGAGGAATGCATTGGAAAGTAGGGAATTGCAAAGAAGTTCCTGAGAACCCAAGGATGCTGAGCAAAGCAGTGTATCTGAGACATGTGACACTCGTGTTCAAGAAGAAGGTGACAGAGCAAATTCAGTAGGGTGCCCAAAGGCAGACCTCCTGCGGGCAGGAAGTAGGTCCAAGAGTTATTTCTAAAATTTCATTTTTGTTGAAATATTAACATTTTCAAAGACTCAATAAGGAGTAATGCATTTCAATGCAATTCCCTTACTGTATCCATATTTAAGTGTTAAAGTGTTCATTCTCGGCTTTTTTTCAGGGCTGGGACAGAGGCCAGGTCTGACTGAGGTTATATCAGGCAAATGCTCTGCACTGAGCTGCACTCTCTGCTGAGCTGTGCCCCGAAACACAACAGCGAACCTAGCCCTCCTTCAACCAAACCTTCTCACAAAACAGTTTGTGCTTAAAATTATAGTGCTATTTTCCTATACGATGTGTAAGCACTATTTATTGCTCTGTAATAAAGAACGCTTGGACTGCATCACAAATTGGTTCACTTTCTTTGCTGAAGACTGAAAGGACAGAGACACCAGGAGGCTGTGACCCAGCGGAACTGAGAGTGCAAACCCCGCCTGGGGCAGGGCAGGGGCCTGGCTCCCAGGTTTCTGGTAACTGTCAGGGCAGGGTGGGGGCAACCTCTCTCACTCCCTCCCTGAGCAGGGCAGAGACCGCAGCACCCAGGGGCTGGCAGAGGTTGACGGGGCAAGGAAACTGGACGCACTCAGTCGCAGCTGTCCGAGGCGGGAATTTGGTAGCAGCCCAACTAGCGGCAGGATCTACACCCTTTTTGGAAGATGTCGCATCTGCAGCTGCTCAGCCCACCAGTCAGTCCCTGCCGCCCTGCCTTGGTACCCGTGCAGCCCGGACTCTGGAGCTGAGGACCATGTGCACAAGTGTGTGTGTGTGTGTGTGTGTGTGTGTGTGTGTGTCCCCAAACCCCACCCCGCGTAGGGGCGCAGGGCAGTGACTGCAGGTGAAGTCCAAGAATACATGCATCCCGTGTATACTGTGCTCCGTCCACGTCCTGCCCAGTGCACACCTTGCCACCCGCGGCTCACTGTCCAGAGCGTCCTGGAGGCGTCCGCCGCTGTGCTAGGACAAGCGGCCACAGCATGTGTCCACCGCCAGCAGCTCGGGCTGGGCCTACAGCCACAAGTCCCAGTCTCCTGTGGGGCCGACCAGGCCCACGGCTGTGGTGCATTACCGTGAGGAGCGAGTCCCGCTGTCCAGTGAGTGAGCCCAGGGCCCACGTCTCCCCGCTGGAGCAGCCCAGAAAGGAATGCAGGGGATTGGCAGGGCCTGCGCTCGCCCAGGGTCTAACACTGAGCCCCGAGCCGCCAGCACTGAGCACTGACCACCGAGCACCGAGCATCAAGTGAGGGAAGATATAGGGTAAGCAGAGGCTGGCAGAGTCCACCCAGCAGGCCTGGTCCGAGTCAGTCGTCCCCTTTGTCACCCGTACTAGCAGCCAGGGCCCTGACTCCACTGAGCAGGGGTCACCAGAAGTCCCCTGCAGGACCCGCTGGAGCCCAGGCTCAGCGCACAGACCCCTCAGGAGCAGCCTGTGACCCAGGCCCGGCGCGCTCTCCCCGGGGCCCCCACTGCTGCGTTTCGGCTGGTGGGGTCCTCTTCACTGCCCCCGCGTCACTGAAACGCGGCAGCCTCAGAGGGGATCGCAGCGCGGCCTTGTCCCAGTCGGCAGTGCTCCGGCCTTTTCGGATAATCACAGATGACACACACGGGCGAGAGTGAACACCACACACATCATGCGTCTGTGCATTTCAAGTGCTTACTTTTGCTTTTTAAATTTATTGTTTGTTAGTCTGTGTTTGCAGCACGTGATGAGTGCACGCGTGGTGGGGAGTTGGCCTATGGACGTGACACGTCTTTCTTCATTTTAACCCCTTTCATCCCCCTACCCCTGTGGTCTCTTTAAAGGTGTTTGAAATGGGAAGGCACGTGTGGTTAGAGGTCGTATCTCCGCTTCCGGCCCCACCACGCTAGGGACAGAGCGGCTCCGATTGGGAAGACCGGAAGTGTTGGAAATGAGAAGGTTCAGGTTTTGGCTTGCTCCTGTGTCCACTCCTCAGGGGGACTTGAGCAAATCTCTGTGCCAGCCTGGCCAACCCTGGTCGGAATGATCTGTCCGCTCCCGGTCTCGCCTCTCCCCCATGGTGATATCAGGAGCGATTCTCTGGGGTGTATAGTTTTGAGCATGCAGCACCCAATGCAATGGCGGTTGCAAACCGTGGTGCAGCTCCTATGTTTAGGGAACGGCAGCCCGAGGTCCCTCTCGGTTGCCAGCAGAGGGAGCAAATCTGAGGGGATGTGGGTTGACTCCAGACAGGCAGCATCCCGGATTCATGCAGCCTCATCTCCAGACTTCTGTGCTTAGAGAGTGAACGGACCCAGGCAATACGGAGTGGCCCCCAAGACGACTACCGGCACATTCACCCACGACGATTCGGACAGTGGAGACAGAAGCCTGCACCTCCGGAGGGACAGCGCGTGAAAACACCGGCCCTGCCAGCTTTTTGCTGGAGATAAGACTGAGACACCCGAAGCTTTTGTTTTGTTTTGTTTTTGTTTTTTACTTTTGTTTGCTCGATTTTTATTTTTTATTAGTACGTGTTTGTACTACACAGCGGTCACTTTCCTCCTGGGGAGTTGTTACATGGACAAACACATCTCCGCTCTTTATTCATCCTCTTCTTCTCCCGTCTCCCCCGCTCTCCTCCATCTCTTCGTCCCCTTCCTATCTGCAAAAGGTCTCTGTTCTATTTCTTACTATCTGCCTTTCACTTTGCTCTTTATTTATATTTTGGGTTTCTCATAGAAGAGAAACCCTGTGATATATAGATTTGTGTGTTTGATTTATTTCAGCTAACATTACGGTCCCAGGATAGTTTACTTACTGTGCTGTGTATGTGTGTTCTTATGAAGTACTAGTTTATGTGCTAATAACACTATGTAATGTAATTTCATTAGATAGGGAAGAATCAAGGAAAGGGGGTGTGCAGTGATTAAGAACACAACTTCAAGTCCCTGGATCCCCTGGGGTCTGATCTTGAGGCAATTTTCTCCCTCTTCCTCCTCCTCTTCCATCCTTCCTTTTCTCCCTTCTTTCCTCCCTCCTTTCCTTCTTTCCTTTCTTCCTTCCTTTTTTTTTTTTCCTTGAGGTGGTGGAGATCAAAGTCAGGGCCTCACATGTGCTAGACAAATTCTTTACCAGGAACTGCACTTCCCACCAAGGCAAATTTCTTAATTTCTTGAACTTTGCTTTTTCTCTGTGATACCGGGGATGGTGATAATAGTAATAATGCATAATTGCTGACAGTTATCTGTGAGTTACTTTGCAACATGCACTATTTCCAACACTCTGAGTTTGCTAATTCTTCTAATCCTCACATCCACCTCATCAGGTGAGCGATAGATGATCCCTGTGTTAGAGATGAAACAATTAAACTGCAGAGAGTTCGTGAAACCTGACCAAAGTTGAACAGCAAACAAGTGGTCGAGCCAGGTGGCCTATTTATTCTGGCTCCAGAGGGCAGGCTTTTACTCAGATTATAACCATCTTGTAAGAGAACTATTTAATGGATGCATATAAAACACTTAATTTTTCATGACATTTTAAAGGTGATTCATAATTTTTGTCTAGTGTACTGCATTAAAAATGGCACACAGTGTCAACTTGGTGACTTTTATTGGCAATATTGTGAAGTACCAAAGCATAGAAAAGCAAATCAGAACCAAAAAATGAAGAAAAGATAGTTAAAACTTTTCCCAAATTCTTTTTCAATTGGTAATGTATCAATAGCAAAATTTGATGTTACTATTTTTGTAAGAATAATGAAAGTGTTAACTTTAGGGATTAAAAAATAAATGAAGGTTTATTAAAAAATAATTAGTAGTCTTACAATGTTTTCCTATTGTACTTATTTGCAAGTTCAATTCTAATACTGAAATTATAATTGTGCAGATATTAATTAAATAAAAATATATACAAACATGCAAGAGTAAAACACTTAACATCAAATAAAATCAGTCACACTGGGTATGGTGATGCACACTTGTATTTCCAGAACTCAGGAGGCTGAGGCAGGAGGATTGCTGTGAGTTCAAGGCCAGCCTGGGCTACAAAGTGAGTTCAAGGCCAGCCTGAACTACATAGCAAAAGTCTCAAAAAAGACATTTTGTTACCACTACAGAAAGTTCCTGGGGTTTCTTTGTAGAGTATACTAATGCTTTCTCATCATGCACTTTTTGCTCTACTGGTATAAAATACATTCACTTTAAGTTGCCACTGCTGACAAGACTTGTATCCTACAACTATTAGATTTATATCCTGAGACACTAGTTTTAGGGTTTGAAGTCTGACATAAACATTAGAAAAACTTTTCAGAGGAAAGTTTGAAATCGGATACTTTAAAGCTAAGACACATAAAACTCAATACCTACATGTAAAAAAGTTATTGAGAAGTATTTTATGCTTGGCTTTTTGGGGTCCTTGATATCACTGGCCATTGTTACATCATGAGACATCAGTAGCACATCTAACCTAACATCCGAGAAAGAAAAATAAACACAAATGGTTTGGAAAATAAATGTTCAGAAAAAGAAATTCTGTGGGGCATGTTGGTGCACACCTATAATCCCAGCACTCAGGAAGCTGAGGCAGGAGGATTGCTACAACCTCGAATCCAGCCTGGGTTGCATAGTGAGCTTAATGCCAGACTGAACACCATCACAAGACCTTGTCTCAAAAAAATAAAATAAAATAAAATTTAAAAATAAAAAGGAAATGAAAAGCACAGCACAGTGTTTAAGTGAGAATTAGAAAATAAACCATAACTTATTTGTTATTTACTACTAGGCTTGCTTATTTCCTTCTTCTTCCATATCTCAACCAACCTTCTCAGAATATAATGTGATTTTTGAAACAAAATAGAGTTTATCCCAATTTTCATACAGTAAGAATGGATGTCCTGGGTAAAGAGGAACTAGAGAAAGTTAAGGCTTCTAACTCCCGCCGTTCCAGGCAGGCTGAAAAATTTTGGCAGGAAGTAAGCAGGTTAAGCGGCTGATCCCTGACCTTGCAATATTTTCTGGATCATTTTCTTGACTCCTGGAGCATCTGGGTCCAAGCAGACTTTGTTCCCCTCTTTCAGCGTGGCTCTGTGAGAGAGGACAGAATCATCTGTGAGCCTCCTACCCTCGGGAGCAGAACAGACCCAGGAGGCTGGAGAAGATGGTGCGGGTGGGGCAGAGGTGGGGGCTTCCCAAGGAATACAGGAGTAGAGACTCACATCACTTGGATTTTAGGGCAGTGGGCTCCCGCCTTCAACACCTCCAGACTGGAAATCTTGCTGGGATGTATGCCCGAGATTGTCTTCACACACAGGCAGCGCAGTTCAGCTAACTTCTCTATAGTTTCAGCTATGGTAGAACAAGTGACCATGTTAGCAGTCATGTTTATTTTCCTCAGTTTTAACCATGTGTAAATGGAAGGTAATTGTACCTCCCCCACAAGGCCATTGTTAATATGATCTGTAAATCTTTAGTATCATGCCCAGCAGATTGCCCAGCACATGCATTTGAAGTGCCCAGCACCCGCGTGACCACCCCTTAGAGTTAACAGGGTAACAGCATTTTCCAGCCTTAGGAGTAACAACCCCCTCTCCCCAACACAATGGCAGGGAAGCAAAGCCTCTAGCCTTGTTTTACCCTAAATTTCTCTTACGTTGTCCATTGGTAGAGGGAACTAGCACAGTCAGGAGCAGTGACAGCAGCAGCAACCCCCCTAGGACACAGTGCAGGCTGGCACCGGGACAGCAGGAGGTAGCCTTCATTCTCAGACTGAGCTGGAGCTGCTTCTGATCCAGGGTACCTCAACCACAGGGTGGATGCTGCCCGGAGGTCTGTAGCAAGCAGCTTTATATGCCTTTCAGAGGGCTTTGATCTCACTGTGCTGTGGCCAGTGAAGCGGAAGAGGCTGCCAGGCGAAGCGAGGGTATGCGGTGATATACCAGTACAAGCATGGTCAAGTTGTGCCCAACCCAGATAAATGCCTTGCAAGTCAGAATTCCTGCTAAATTAGTTACATTTTATGTATCATTTCCCATTCCTAATCTCCCTTTCTCAACACCATCTCCCTTTCCCGTGGGTAAGCACCCTAGTTAGGGAAGTTAGACTAGAAAGCTACATGTATTTTCCTTGTGTTGCCTGGTAATGATATGTCATGGCTTTTCTATAATACATTCCTAGGCTTAGTAGAAATTTATGAGCACCTGAAGACATACTCATGTGGCCCTTGATAATCAGAGTTACCTTTCCTTTCCAAATGGCAGAGAAAGCAGGCATCCCTGCCCTGGTGGTGATAAACGTCAGGGTCTGTCGGGCATACATCCATAAACTACAAGCCACTTACCAGCAAACACTCACTGTGGTTATTAGCTTAGGGGCACCTGTCTTCCAAATGATTTGTCTTTCATAATTTTATCCAGAAATCAGAAACAAACTCATCCCCTACTGTATTATAAAATATTTGTTTCGATCATCTCATTGTACCCAAAAAGCAAGGCCCAACATTTTTCTTCGGCTTTTAATCTAACAAAGATAGATGATGTAATCTGTTGTACAAGATTCACACACAACAGGTATATGTGGAATCAAATGTGCACACTGCTTTCAAAATCACTTCACATTACCGTCCTTCAAATGTACCCACTAGCAACAATTAGTATTTGTCTTCTACCTGCATTTATATACATTCATGTGTACGCAGACAAAGAGACACATATACTATACAGAGACATACTTGTATATGCATGGAGATAGACATAGGTTTTTTTATACAAATGAAATCATTCTCTATAGCTCACAACTATCTTTCAGAAATGTGAGTGAATTATATAGGTTATAACGCTATTAATCATATCTTTCTTTTTTTATCCACTATAGCTGTCCGAAACAAATTCTTGGTGATATTTTTGACTCCACTGTACACTTCTTTCTCCATGTTCAATACTATTCAGAACTCTTTCTTAGTTACTACACGTGGAAAGGTAACTACATAGAATCTCTTCTAGATGTTATTTGAACTTTCTGATACCAGGAAAGAGGTACGTGTGTAGCACAATTGTGTTAAGTCAGTCTTACTCAAAGAAGTGTCTTGTCACAAAAACACATCATCAGCAAGTCTCATGAGGAAGTAGTAACAAATTTCTTGTTACTGAAATTTCACAAGCCTATTAGTCAGCATTTGAAATAAAAGAACACTTCGCTATTATATATTTATTCAAGAAATATTGATTAAGCACCTACTGTGTGCTACAAATTATAAAATTCTCATATGACTTATTCAAGTACTTGTTTGAAAGACCTTCAGTAATTGCCCAAAACAAGGGAATATAAATAACACTTAGGCTGCCACTACTATAATTACTGTGACTGCTGCTATTAATTTCTATTTCTCCCATCTGTATATTTTCTTTGCAGCTCCATGATTAGAATCATAATACAAATAGTGATAAACTATATGAAAATGGGCAAAAGATTTTAAAATCAGTTATTCTATTAAAAACAACTACTTTATACAAAATTATGACAGTGATAGGAGTAAAAGCAAGTGTCAGGAATCTTTAAATAACTTGGCAGCCTTTTCGCGAATCTTCGTTGTCATCCTGTTGGTGGCATTTTAAAAAAATTTCTGTGGTAAGTTATTTTATCTTTGTCCTTTAAATTGCCTTATAAATAGCAGAGTCATTGAGGAAACAAGTGAGTTTTCTAAAACCTAAATTAGAACTTATCTGTTAGTTATTTTAAATAAAATATTTAGAGACATTGGAGGACCATGAAAATGAAGACATACATTGACTTTTTTTCTATCGAAGAGTTTGAAGTGGTGCCTTCTTCCAAGTATAAAAGAAGTAAGTTCTCATGTGCAAACCAGCCATAAGAACAGTTGGTACAGAATTCCTAGGGTTAATAACATTTTGATTCAGTTAAAGTTCCTTAAAGTTCCTTAGGCAAGAAATTAAAACAGTAGGCAACAAAATGTTCTCCCTCTGTGCTGAAACCAGATATTTTCTGTATAACTGAGGTGACAACAATTGCCCAGACTCTGGCACTGGGAGTCAGGTTGACGTTTTGCTGTGCCATGTAGGGGCTGAGGGGTGGAAACAGCTTCTTGGGTGTTGTAACATAGGAGTTATGGGAGTTTGCAGGCCTCAGAATTTGTATTTGATGTATTTGCTGAATATCAGATGCATAACTACCTAGTCACCCACTTGAGAACATTCTAATGCAGTGTAGTTTGTGAAGTTGTGAACCCACTAAACTACTGCCCTCTTTCAAAGTGTAGTAAGTCAACCCCAATAAAACAATAGTTTAAAACAATAGCTAATTATTTCTGATGATCTGCTCTTTCTCTGCCCTGTGCTCACTTCTGGGGGACCTACTTAGCCTAAAAGGACTCCAAGGTCTTCTTCACAGTAG
Source organism: Dasyprocta punctata (assembly GCA_004363535.1). NCBI lineage: Eukaryota > Metazoa > Chordata > Mammalia > Rodentia > Dasyproctidae > Dasyprocta > Dasyprocta punctata. The sequence continues at coordinate 3,955 of RJWM01028794.1, read as the reverse complement.
GAAACTGCTGCGGGCTACAAGGTGACCCTGTGGCACCTCCACATTCTCCTCCTCCAAGCGGTGTCTCTTCTCAACAGTAAACTGAAAGGTGAGGGTGGGAGAGGAGAGGAGAGGAGAGGAGAAAGGAAGAAAAGACACAGTCCTTAATCATCACCTCCACATTTCTCACCGTCTGTCTTCTCTGTCAACTATTATTTCACTTCACATCAAAACATCACTTCGAATTTGAAGCCACTGCCTGACATTGACTTTTCGTAGATGTAGTGTGACTATTCCTCTATGTTTCTATCTACTGATGAGGTTCATACTTTCTTAGTACACAGCTGGAAGAAAGTAGTGTACATTATAATCTCATTCTTCATTAACTTCCTTCTCCCCCTTTTACTAATTACAATCGCATTCTGATTACCCCAAATAAACACCTACATAGAAAAAGCTAGCCCTTACAAATGTGGATTCAATCCAACAGAATCTTCATGTCTACCATTCTCAATAAAATTTTTCCTAGTAGCAATCACCTTCCTTCTATTTGATCTAGAAATTGCCCTTCTACTTCCACTTCATGGGCATGCCAAATAAATAACCTAAAATCTGTCCTGCTAGTTTCACTAGCATTAATCCTAATCTTAACACTAGGCCTAGCATGCAAGTGAAACCAAAAAGGACTAGAATGAACCAAATATGGTAATTAGTTTAATACCAAAATGAATGATTTCAACTCATTAAATTATGTTTTAACACATAATTACCAAAATGTCCTCAATCTACCTCAACCTAATCTCAACCTACACCATATCATTTCTGGGAACAATAATCTTTCAGTCTCACATAATATCAACACTCCTCTGCCTAGAAGGAATAACATTATCAACATTCATCCTAAGCACCCTAATCTTATTAAACTCCCACTACCTTCTATCCTTTGCCATCCCTATTAATATGCTTGTATTCGCTGCATGTGAAGCAGCAGTCGGCCTAGCCCTGCTAGTCATAATTTCAAACACATATGGAATAGATTACATACAAAACCTGAACCTACTACAATGCTAAAAATTATCATCCCTACAATCACACTCATCCCTACTGCCTGACTCTCTAACAATAAAATAATCTGAATTAACACAACATTACACAGCTTGCTAATCACACTAATCAGCCTGATACTCATAACAAAACTTGACATCACTGGGCAACACTACTCATTAAATTTTCCCTCCGATCCACTCTCTTCCCCCCTACTAATCTTGACAACCTTGTTTTCCCTCCAGACTCCCTTGCCCCTCTGTAGTCTTACCTGCCACCTTTTCTTTCCTGATTTCTGTCCTCCCATCCTCTCTACTGCCAAGAGAATCTTTGTCTTATGAGACAGTTGAGGATATTTGCTATGAAAAGGCCTTCACTTAGGATGCCAACTCCTTATCAGCATAATCTCCACATCATAAGTGTCCTGCACAGGGCCCTATATGAAATTATCAGTAAATGTCAATAAGATGATATTTGATTGATATTTGATCAATGAGCATTTATAGGAAAGATGAATAAGTCATGCATCTTGACAAAAAATATATAGGAAATTGATAGGAAATATATGGGTATATATACAGTGTCCACCAAAAATGTGTTTATCAGGAAAAGAAAAATTTATATAAATGTTTTAATGCTAAATTTATTGAAACATCATGAGAGTAGTACAATTTACCTGTGGCCTCTACAATTGTAAGAGGTGCTCAAAGTGGTGCCCATTAGATTCTAGACATTTATTAGTGCTGTGAACTGCTGAAGTGTGTGTGTATACACTTTTGACATACTCTGTAGTTTCCAGAAACCTCTTAAATAAGAATTTGAAATAAATTTTTAGAAGCACTAAACATCATTCAGGCATAGGTAGAGAAAATATGAAGTGTTGAAAAATCTAAGTGTGTTGAAAGTATCAAGTTCTCAATTTTCTTACTGACAGGGGAATTTGAATTAAGAGACTTAGGAAAGGAAATATTCTTGAGAAAGGTTACCTAATTAGGAAAGTAGATATGGAACATCTACTTTGTTCCACACCAGCTCTGAGTGCCCTGAGATAAATATTATTCTACTAGGTTTACTTGAGAGAATTGAGGAAGGGAGATTTTAGGTAAATTGTTAAGGTCTGATAGCTAGAAGTACTTAGAACTGGGTATGATATGAAAAGCAACAAGTGTGACTCTGTACTGCACCCCAAAGTACAAGAATACCTGGCCTCTTCCTGGAAATCGATCATTTTCCTCTTTGTCCAACTGTGAAAGTAGATCAGAAACAGATATCATAGATTTACATGACTATGCAAGCATATCCATCAAAGGTGTTTTCCACGGACAAGAGAGAGTGAAATTTCTCCATATTTAAGAAATTGGGTTCTAGAGTCTGCAGAAACAAAATTTTAGATCTAAACTATAGATCCTCCTGTGTCATTATCTCTCTACATATTTGAAGCATGCACAATGCTTCTTGGGAATATAATATTACTTTTGGGAACTCAGGCTCTTAGCCAGAATCATAGAATAGACTCATAGTACACTCTCTTCTTCCTCCATTTAATCATGGAGGTAAGGAGAACTCCCTGGTGCCTGAACTGTCTGGTAAATTTCTCACTTTATGGCAACCAGGAAGGACTTTTGAAGTTACATATGTGAGAGTTACCCACAGCAGTTCTTTTCCTTATTTAAAAACTCAATCTATGACAGAAAAACAAAGCCACTGGTCTTATTTTGCCATAGATCTTGTCATACCTTCAGGAATTGAATGATTAGTGAGTGTGTCACACCCAAAAGCAAGCAGGAAAGTCTGGTACAATGAATGAAGGCCATTATATATTGGAAATTGTCTGCATTTTACTAATTACATAAAGTGAATGTCAGCTGACCACTTATTTCCAAGTGATTCCGTGTCTGAGAGGGAGTTTCAGGTGGATAGAGAGAAATATGTCTACAGCACACATCGGTAAATGTTCCCAGATTCATCCAACCTTGCATTTGTTAGTGGGAAGGTCAACTAGTTAAGGTAGAAGTGATGACCAGTAATTGCCGCTGAGGTTCATGGATAGGTTGCACTTTGGAAATACACTATCATGTGTTTGTTTTCTTTATAGAATGACCAAATGTAAAATGGTCATGGCCGCTAGAATTGCAAGGATATTACAGAGAAGGTCTGATTCTGTGGCCTATGAACAAACTAGACTTCCAGGTCTTGCTTCAGAAAAAAACAAAGATCTTGAATGATGATAAAGCAAGAAATAAGCAACTGTGCTTATTTGTTCACAAAAGTTTTACTTTGCTATCTAAATGGCATTTAATATGCTTTCTCATATTCATATCATCAGGAACTACTCAGTAAGTATTTTGGAGCTGATATAACACATCAGTGATATTTAAAACAGTGAAATTTAGTGTACAACATTTATGTTAATTTTGTTTGCTTTTTAGTGCTTCCCATAGTTTATAGTTTCAAACAGGGTAATTTTTGAGAGAGCAAAGAGAGATCACACATACTTAAAATTTTTTAAACATTTAGAGATATTTTGAATTTTTCTGTATTGATGAAAAACATGTCAGTAAACTCACATCCTTGACTCTATTCTAGTTTTGCCCGTATGTTTTTATCTCTTTGTCTCTTTCTGTCATAGAGATACATATCAACATATACTAATAGAAAATATATCAACCTAATTAATATTTTAGGTATGAGGGAGATCATAAGATACAGAAAAACCTAGATTAGACATAGATATGTGTTGGAGACCACTGTGAAGGGACTTTGAGCAGGGTTTAAAATTAACTAATTGGCTTTCTGTTTATCTGTGAGCCTGTCCAAGGCCTAGGCCCCTTGCCTGGCGATGGGAGCTGATTTATAGTAAGTGAAACTCTATAAATCACTGGTCCTGGCCGAGGCCTGTAGTGGCCAATGAGGTCAGAGATACCTCAAAAGG